>CM045553.1:4709346-5016704 GCA_024721245.1 Mitragyna speciosa | reverse complement strand
AAAAGCAGCCGCCGAACAAGAAGGGCTACAGCTTTTTCCGGGGAAGCCGTGGCACAATGGACAATTATGATGCATATGTATTACAGTTATTAATCTCTTAACATATTTATAATATTAAATAGGTGTCTTTCCAAAAAAAAAAATAATAATAAGTGTCATTTTCCACATAACGTGGCTGGTAAATTATACTAAGAATTCATATTGATGGACGAGTAATAGTTACACTTCTCTAGAAAAAAAAAACGCTATTAATTTTGAATGAAAACGAAAATTTTTATTATATAATAATAATATATTGTAATTTAAAAATGAAATTAATAACACTTATTATGAATATAAATTTCAATCCGTACATGCACAAGTTCACATTAACCAATATATACAAAATAAAACCAAACTACATTGATTATTTCGCAAATTATGCTAAGGAATTTATACCACTCCCGATTTTTTAAAATTCATTCCAATTGGGGAGTAAAGGAGACGGTTGAGGATGAGCATATAAGTTTGATTTCTCCATTACTTTTTAGGACTTAAATATGAAGTACCTCATATCCTAGTCCTTATTGACACAATTTTTACCAGGTCTGTTTGGGATAATTTAGTAACTAGTTGTTACAATAATTTATTTTTGCATCCAATTGAATTACTTCAACTCATAAAACAAATGCAGTAAATACATAAGAATTCTTAAATATGGATTTTTGAAGTATAAAATAAATGATGAAAAATGGAATATTTATTCAATAAATTATTTTAGTATTTAAAAAATTTCTAACAAATTTTTATGAGCAGGGAAAATTTATTTTTGGTATCCAAACTAACTTTCCTAATAATGATACATATCTTGGGTGACTTGGCACAATGTTTTCAAAATCAGTAACCTTTTTTTCAATACAAATGTAACTACTACTTGTAGATACCAAATTTTGACACACCTTTGACAAAAATATGTGTGTTACTTTATTTTAGGGGGTATTTTTCATTTTTCGGGGGTCGAGTACAATTTTCGCGCATTATGTCTAATTCATCACATCAAGGGCAAAAATGGTAATTTCACCATGTAAATATTAGTTTATTTTATTTTATTTCCTAAATACATGACTTTACTATTTTTATCATTATTTATGATTATTAATGATTTTTAGGAGTCATTCATTATTTATTTAAAATTTTAGTATTTTTTTAATTCAACGGCACGTTTTCCAATGCGCTTATTTTTTATGAGAATTTTCAAGTGAAAATTTTATATATGCATTTTGAATACTCATAAATTTTCTGTAAAAATCTCATAATTTTTAGATTTCGTTTAGTATTTATTTAATTTTTGTCTTTTTATTTATCAAGGGCACGTTTCCCAAGAATTGCGCTAATCTTAAAAATTTTGAGTGAAAACTTTAGTATATGTGTTTCATGAGATAATATATGTTGTGTAAAACTTTTGTGATTTTTAAGAGTCATTTAGTATTTTTTGTGATTTTCATAATTTTTGCCATATTACGTCACGTTTTTAATGCACCTTTATTTACAAATTTTGTCTGTGAAATTTTTATATGTGCATCTAATATTTGTAGATTTTATGTAAAAAAATTTAAAAAAAAACTATTTAGTATTTATTTCAAATTGTATCCTTTTATCTATGACATATTTTTCAATAGTGAATTAACGTTAAAACTTTAATTTTTTGTTATTATTGAATTTTCTTTTTCTAGTAATGTTGAATATTAGTTTTAATTTTAGTTTTTATTATTTTACTTTATTTACCTTTTATTTTTTATTCTAAGAAGTCCATAAGATTTTTATTTTTATTCCAATTTTCTTCATTTTCTTTCATTTTCTTTTTTCTTCTTTTTTCTCTTCTTCTTCTTTTCTTCTTTTCTTTTTATCTTTCTCCTTCTTTACAAATTTCACAAAAAAAAAAAAAGGGAAAAAGGCTGGAGCAGGCTGCGTTTTGCAGCCTGCCTACAGTAACGTCATGGATGAGCAGCCTTTTGCCATATCCCCAAACCATGCCTCCTCATCATCACCTTCCAACCTCCCTGCAATTCAGCAGATTTTGAGGGATTTGGAAGGGATTTTTGTTCATTTTTTCCTCACTTTTACCTCACCTTCTCTCTGCCTCCTCTTCCCCTCACCATTTTTCCTTCACAGACATCACTCACGCACAACACAATTCTCACTACGTTTCACTCACTCCCTCTCAGACTCCCTCTGCCTCCCCTTCCCTCACCAGAACAAAACTCACAGGCACACACAAACCTTTTCTCCCTCGGCCAAACACACCTGCACAAACACACACCTGCAGACTACACACTCACCTACACTCTGGCATCCCTTTCCCCTTGCAAACTCTCCTCCCCTCACACTCACCTGCACCTGACATTCACTCTCAGCTCACATTCATCACCATTTTCACAACCTGCACACACACACAAGAACACATTCATACCAGTTTCACAATCTTCACACAAACGATTCAAGACACACACGCACCACACACCTGCATTTTCCACAATTCTCACAAAAACACACACACATTACATATCACAATTCAGCTCCACAAAACACACACACAACACAGCACACACACCACACACATTACACACGCACCCTGCATTCACAAACACGCACAAGCATCAATACACACCTGCAAGCACACAGAAACACACCCTGCATTCACAACTTCACCTCACTCTCTTCTCTCACGACCTGCACAAAAAACTCACGGATTCCACACACGCACAGATACACTAACATCCACACACTATATACACCTGCACGAAATCAGCCTTATAAAAAAAAAAAAAGGGGCAACAACTACAATCAGCAACAACCGGCGCCTACTACCACCATCCCCGCCGCCGGATCCACCAAACCAGAGCACATCCATCAGCATGCCACTACCCCTCAATTGAAAAAGGTAAAATCCCCATCCCTCCTTCAGTTTTTTTTTTTTTTTTGTAGATTATTGGGGCAAATTAGGAGAAGTTGATTGAACGAGAGAGAAGAAGACTAGAGAGAGAGAACGGAGAGAGCTCCGGTGGGAGAGAGAGAACAGAATCGGGGGAAGAAGAACCAGAGAATAAAGAAGAAGAAAAAAAAAAGAGAAGAAGAGAGAACAGATCGGGGAAGAAGAGAGGAAAAGAAAGAAAAGAGAGAAAAAGAAAGAAAAAGAAAGAAAGAAAGAAAGAAAAAAAGAGAAAAGAAAAACCGGGTAAAAAGAAAAAAAAGAAAACTAAAATCGAAAAAAAAAAATTTATTTAGTTTTGGTGAAACTACGTCGTTTTGACATAGTTTCACTCAAAACTACGTCGTTTTGATTAAGTTAGTTTTTTTTTTTATTTTAATTAATAATAGGTATTTATTTTATAAGTCCTTATACTTTCATTAATGCTACTGTGGCCCCGATAATTTCTGATTTGTGCATTTAAATTTCTGTTTATTGTAGATTGACCCCCATAATTTTATTTTCTTTTCAATTAGGTCCTAATTAATTGCATTTAGGTCCCTCGACTTTTATATAATTATGATTTTGGCCCCTACATTTTTTTAATTTCTATTTTTGACCCTATATTTTTCAGTAATTACATTTTGACCCCTGTAATTTTTCTGGAATCGCAATTTTACCCCCTGATATTTATGAAAATTGTAATTTTACCTCCCAAGCTTGCTGTTATTGTATTTTAGGCTTAAATGTGGCTGGAATTCTGTTTTAGTCCTTGAATGTGGCTGGCATTTGCAATTTGGTCCCTCACATTGCTGGAATTTTTGCATTTTTGTCCCCAAACTTGCTGGAATTTTATTTTTGGCCCCTTATTGTTGCTGAAAATTATTTTAGCCTTAGATATTGTTAGACAGGCTTTGGAATTTTGCATTTTTGCCCCTCAAGTAGCTAGAACTTGAATTTTAGCCTTGAATGTTTGCTGGAATTGTATTCTTTACTCTCCAAGTTTGCTGGAATTATATTTTAGCCTTAATAATTGCTGGAAATTCTATTTTTGCCCTAGAATGCTTGCTGGAATTTCATTTTTATCCCTCCCAACCTTTCTGGAATTTTATTTGAGTTATTATACTTGCTGGAATTTTATTTTTGGCCCCCTATTGTTGCTGGAATTTATATTTTGGTCCTTTATGTTGCTGGAATTTGTTTTAATATCTCCATTAATTGTTAGAAATTGTATTTTTGTCTTTTATTTGTTGCTAGAATTTGTATTTTAATACTTATAGTTGCTGGAATTTTTATTTTTAACTCTTTTATATAGCTGAAAATTGCAATTTGACCCTATACATTGCTGTAAATTATGTATCATTTAATGACCTTGCTGAAATTATATCTTGGCCTTAAGTATTGCTGGAAATTTTTATTTTTGGGCATTAGACTTGCTGAAAATTATGTTTTAGCCTTAAATTTGTTGTAAACTATGCCATTACCTTAATTAGGGTTTAAAATTGTAACTTTACCTTTTTGCTTGTTGCAAATTACAATTTTTACTCTAGAATATTGCCCAAATTTCTCTTTTAATCCAAATCTTGTGATATTTTATTTTTGCCCAAAAAAATATTAATTAAAATTAGTTAAGTCCTCAAAGTTTTAAATTATTTCTTTTCACATTTCTTTATTTATTTATTTTATCAAATTTATAATTAATATTCTAAAATTGGGTCTTGTTAGTCTAATTAATGTTCAAATTAGTTTCCCTATTTCCTTTTAGTTATTTTGATAATTTTCATTTGGGTGTTAAAAATTTAAGTATGTATTATTGTGTTTTATCTTCTACTATTTTTTTTACTTATTCATTTTCCTTTTTTACTTTATTTATTTATGCACTTATTTATTTCTACTTAAACAATTTTCATTCTTTTCTAAATATTTAATTATTATTATTTTAATTTTGTCTATTATTGCTATAGTTGTTTGAATTATCATAGCATGTTCATGGTGATTGGTATGGAATTATTTAATTAGTAGTTTATTTATTAAATAGTGGTATTTTTAACATGTTTGCTCATTTAGTAGCAATTTGTACCGAGTCCTCGAATGGGAGGTACCTCGATTACCCTTTTAATTTCTTTTTATGTGCTCCTACGTGCTCCAATGTGTTTTTCTATGTGATTTCATGTATCTTTGTGCTTATAATTTTTATCCATGTGTGAGTGTTTATCTATTTATTTATGCCATGTTGTTTATTTGAATTTAATCTTGATTATTCAAAAATGTAATAGATAGGTAATATTCTATTTAGCAAAATTTCTGTATTTAGATAGTTAATGTAATAGATAGTTTATATCTAGTTAACAAAAATTTTTTTGTATTTTAGTTAGAAAATGTAATAGATAGGTTAGACAGGCTAGATAGGTTACCTTTTATTTTATTTTAGATCGTAATTAGGCTTCTCCGGTGTAATAGTTAGGTTTTGTGTGCTATGTGTTTATGTGTTTTATTCGCTTTTCTTAGGATTTTGCATCTAGAATATTATGATTATGTGCTATGTGCTCCTATGTGCTATTATTTGCTTTTATGTGATTTATTGCTTTAATATGTGCTTTAATTACTTACTTGCTTTATTATTCTATATGTGTATCGTCGCCACACTAGTCCAACGCTAGTTGTGGTTAATTTCGATTTCTTCGCTAGTCCAACGCTAGCGGAGAATTTTTAGAAAATAGGTTAGTTCAATACTAGACCTTTAGGTCATTTTAGTGATAGAATCATTTCTTGTGTGCATTTCATGATCATTACACACACATTTTCTCTTTTTAGGCCTTTTCCATTTTTACATAATTTTCTATATATATTTTATCATTTATTATCTATTTTAACATATATTTTAGTGCATAATATTTAGATTCCACTACACATAGAATTTTAGGTCATTTGCGTGATTTGACTAGAAATAGTCATCTACTCACGTGGGAAGCGATGGCGTACATGTCGTTCCCCCCCTCCGTGAGTAGGAACAGTTAGTCACGAGTCCATTCGTTCCCCGTACCCGTTATGTTGCATCCCTACTTTCTTTGTTCACTTACTATCTATACTACTATTTTCCTTTTCTTTTGCATTCTATTTTGCACCTAAACTCGTGACTCCGTCGAGGATCTACATTCGGGTTTCGCAATTAATGCGGTAATTCCGACTAAACCTCAATGGAACATTTTGTCCCTTAACGATATTCATTTTTAGGATTAGATTTGCATTCATATAGTTGCATCCAAATGCGATAAAATCTTAGGGTTATATTAGGAAAATTTAGACTAAACCTCGCAACTAGTTTCGGCTAGATTGAAAGGGTGCCTTAGGCGCGAGCCTTTGCCTTCCCTTTCTTCAACTGTGACTCCCGAACTTTTTTCTCTTGTTTTCAAAGACCTGGAGTCGTCTAAAAGGGTTTTTCTTGTTTTTCCTATATTTTTCCAAAAAAATCAGTTCTTTAAATAAATCATTTTCAATTTTCTTATCTTTCATAAAATATTTTCGGGTGACTTGGTACACCAAAACTCAATACCAAGTGGCAACTCCCTTTTTAATAAAAACCCCTTTTAGACTCTATTTTCCGGGCCAAAAAACCATCGCATTTTCAAAGTCCCATTTTAGGCCCTTTTTATTTTATTTTTAAAATAAAGCATTTGTTTGTCGTGTTTTTATCGAATCATCTTTTTACAAAGCATTTTCTAAAAAATTATTGTTACAAGAAATTTACACGCTTCTTTTTTCTAATAAACAAAATCACATTTAACACTTCCTTTTCTTTTTTCTCGACCTCACTCACATCCCACCCATTTTTTTTATTTTTCCTTTCGAAAAATGGGGCGTGACACTACTCATCCGTCAATATAAATTTTTAGCATAATTTACCATCCATGTGCATGTTGATAATGGCATCTTTATAACATAAATACATGATAGATTAATACCTATAAAACATATGCATCAAATTCTACACTTCTATTAAAATATCATACCATTGGCCAAATATAACATGTTGAATTATTTCAGTTATTGTATTTGAACTCATAAACTACTTTTAAATTATATAAAACAAATAATATTTTATCTTCACGTGAGAATTTTACTCGTCAGTACATTCTATATTACGGATTATTAGAATTTCTTCAATTCTGGCATTTTTTTTTTGTCGATGTCACTAGAAGAACAAATATTTTTTTTAAATAAATTTTACAAGATGATCAGACTCGTTCCAAAAAAAAAAAAAAATTTCATAACATTGATACCATTTTTCTATTAAAAACTTCATAATCTGACAAATACAAATCTTTTTTCTTTTTGGTAAATTTTGAGATCTGCTTTATCATCTAATTTTTTGGGTAATTGTTTATGAAACCTTTTACCCATTTTTATTAATACCAAATTATTTGACTAATATTATAAGACAACCTTGAATTTTGCATATGCTAAATTCTACTTATATAATTTTTTTAACTATTATCATTGTTCAAATTATCAAGAAGTAAAAAGTTGGGTTCGTAGAACTCTCAATAATAATAATAATAATAATAATAATAATAATAATAATTAGGAATATAAAATTCGACAAATGCACAGTTACATCTAAGAAAACTTACTATTATAATGATGAATGATCATTGTATATGTGTTTTCCAATTTAAGTATACGTGTATATATGAACTGGTGATTTTAATACGTAATTTAATAGTACTATTGAAGCTTAAGTGAAAAATAACAAAATGAAGAGAGATAGAGAGAATTAGAAAATGGGCTTGTTTTTTGGAATAATAGTTTTAAGTAAATGTTAGAGACTCAATAAGCGCTTAACCTTTCGTTTTTGGGAAAGCCACAATCTTCACCCTTCTGTTTCTCTCCCCACACCAAAGCCCATAAAAAAACCCCTACAAAATAACCCCTCCAGATATCCCAATAAAGAGCTATTCTTAAAATTGGCATTTCTCAGGCTCAAAAGTGCTCAAAAGTACTATCGATATCTTGATTGGAATTGCCACGAGCCTTGCCATTTATGCTTTGACCAAGAAGAGTCACCACTGAGTTCGATGCAAGGGTGAAAAAGGAGCTTAAAGATGTGCATGGATGGAGCCATGTGTCTCCAAGTAGGGTCAAATGACCTCTACTTAAATTTTAAAAATTCATATATATTATATAGATGAGGTCTTGCTTGACCATTTATAATAATAGATTTTGGGATCAAATTTTCAATTAATAAATTGAGAAAAATAAATAGTCAAAATAATCAAGAGCGGAACCAAGACTCTACAGTATGTGGGCTCAGACTTTAATATAATAAAATTTTTACAAAATAAAAATTATAATATAAAATGAATAAGAAAATGCAAAACTATAATTTTTCATTATGAATACTCGTTTTCTTGAAACGTTGCAAAATCGACTATTGTAAATTTGGTTAAATAAATCTTTTTTAATATAAGTAACCAAATAATTGTTCATCCATTGATCTCACATTTTTTTCTAACATTATATGAAGATAAATAATGTAAGTAAAAACAGCATCCTTATTTTTATTGTATTCTAACCAATTCCTATATTTATCAAACCAAGCACGAAAAAATTGACATGGTATATTTCCAATATTTTTTGTTGAAAGTTATGATGACAAGGTTGACAAGGCCCTTTCAATAAGTATGCTCTTTGTACTTTATCATGATCAGTTGAGTTATACTCAGACACATAACCTCGAATCTAAGGGAAGATCAAATTAGGTGGAGTTTTTAAAATATTTTGCAAACCACTAGCAACTTAATCTTCTATATGTTTCCTTTTAAGAAATTTTTCTTAAATTTTTAAAATGTTTTGCAAACTGCTAGTAACTTAATCTTTAATGGTTTTGCTTTCAAGAAAATTTTCCATAACCTATTATAAACAAAAATGGTAAAATAACTCAATTTAGTATTATAAACATAAAGTAAAATAACTCAATTAGTACTATAAACATAAATTTTAGCATTTGATAATATGTTAAGGTTGAGCACAAATATATAGCCCATTTATAAAAAAGAAAAAGAAAAAAAATGATCAGAGCTAGTTTAAGCTTTATTTTCTAGGTACAAGGTAGGGTTGGCATGGACTAGTTAACCGGTCTACACACCTAATATTCTAACCGGAATTGCTTGTACTGGTTCATCTAATTTATAAACTGTACCTGACCCTCATTAATCAATTAACTGCTTATTGATTATCTGGTTAAAGAGGGTCAAATACTGCGGATAACCAGAACCGTATAGTATTAAGTTATAGATAAAAATATTATAACATAAACCTTTTCTCAAATTAAAAAATTGCTTATACAATTTCAATTACTTTGAAAAACAAGTAATAAAATTACAAGTTGAAACTCTTGCATCCGCTATTTTTAAAGTAAAAAAGGTTAAAAAATGTTACTCTTTTTAAGAGTATAAAATTTATGTATCTCATTTATATGAAAATAATTTTTTAGTTAGCATCACGAAATTAAATTGAAAGAAAAATCAAATACGATATTTAAGTTTTAAAATGATCTTAAACTTAAAAATGAAATGAATTAATATTCCTCAATTCCTCTATGATATTTCCAATATTAGCCTTTAAAACATATATATGGACCGGTTCAGTTAATCGCAATTTTTAAAAATTGATACCCAAAACCATAACTGCTTTTACAAATGAGGTTCGGTAAACCTAACCGCTTTCAAAATTCGGTTCGGTTACCCTCATTTTTTGATTCGGAATGGACAAGTTATTGCAGTTTTTTAATTTTTCGGTTATTTTTTCCCACCCCTAGTACAAGGTCACTTGCTAATGCATAAAATAATAATCCAAAATTTCAATCCATAATTCAAAGGAATCTTCAATATATCATCCCAGTTAGAAGAGAATATAGAGTATAATAATGGTAGCAGAACTACTTCTTAGTTATTTTATTATTGTTAATCATGTTTGAATTAATCAATCTCCAATTCATATTTAGTTCATGTATGCCTAATGATCCTTAATTAGAATTCAATCTAGTCATCCTTAAAATTGAGAAATAAATTCATAATTAATCATATAGTTTTATGATATCTAATTGATAAAGTAGATATAAAAAAAATATTTACATAAAAAGGCTAAAAAATAACACAATCAAATAGAAGAAAGTAAAAAAAAGATGAACTAAATCAAAAAGCCAAAAAAAAAAAGAGGAAAAGAATAAGAATTATTGCCAAGATTAGTGCAATACTAACTTGCTAAACGATGCTTGATTTCCATACGTGGAATGGAAAAAGATGATACACAAATTTTTAACTTTAAATCATGATAAATTCACAACGGAATTCTACAAATGAAATTTCAGCAAAAAGGAACAAGAAAATATAAGATAGAATGAGGCAAAAAGAAAAATGTGAGGTAAAGACATGTTTCTAGTCTCTTGCGGTACGTCTGCCTTTTAAGTTCTTTGTTTTTTTGCGTGAATGGTAAACTGGATCTACTGACTAAGAACAAGACTGCCAGATATTTTTTTTTTATTTTATGTTTCTGATTTTTCTTTATCCTCAATTTAGGTCTTTGTTATCTTTTTTGATAAGGGAAATAACAAGCCCATAGCTGAAACCACCAAAACTGAAACCGTGCCTAGAACTGTTTTGATAGGGGAAATGACAATCCCATAGCTGAAACCACCAAAGCTAAAACCGTGCCTAGAACATTTGCAGTGATGGTAGGCGTACTTTATCGGTTTTTTATTTTTTTATAAACTTTTCTCTGTGTTTTGTTTCAGGATCACCGAGTCTAGGGTTTAGGGTTTAGGAATTCATAAGTATTGACAAATTCCATGGATCCCATTTAAATGCCATTTGTAAGTATCGGCAAATCCCATGGATCCATTTGAAGGCCAGTAAAAAATAGTAGACTGCTTCGTAAATTGGTGCAAATTGATTGAATTGGACGTTGCCTTGTGTGATAGGCTTTAACAAATTCTGAGGGCCTGCTTGGGTAATGGAAATTGGAATCGAAAATTGGAATGAATCCCTCATAAGCTACTTGGTTGGAGGAAATGGGAATGAGAATCGGGGAATGGGAACCATTTCTAAAAATTTGAGAATCCTCAATTCCTGACTAAATTGGAGAGAATCAGAATCATTTCTAAAAATTTTACAGCTTTGACTTCTTTTTTATTTTTCAATCGTTTTGTTGTAATAAATTATTAGTAGATAACATCATTTGTTTGTTAATAAATAAAACTAGATGATTTAAGATTATAAAATTTTTAAAAATAAATGATTTTGATTTTGATTCTGATCTACGAACCAAGCGCCCTGAGTATTTTCGATTAACTTGTGTACACTTTACAGGTTAGTATTATTTTTATAAATTAGTATTTTGACACATGATACACATTCGAGACTTTCAACTCAAAAGTGGAATTCTATGGAAATCTGTGATTCCCTTTATTTCAGTCCTTGGCTATCCTGTAGGGCATCCCATTGATGCGACGTGAGTTTTTTTGCAGCAAACTAAAGAAAATTCTTGACTGTTACCTTTTTTTTTCTTTTTCCTTGTAATCTCATTAACTATTTTTTAGATTTCCCCTATGATTTGAGATTAGAAATTTGTGAGGAACTGTTACACAAATTTGATTTGCTAGTATTGTTGATTATACGAACAAGGTAATACTGATGCACGTTCAAGGTGTGCATGGGCTTTGAAGCGAATTTGATGTTTTTTAGATACATGATAGTGTGATATGACCATGACACACCCATTTTAGGATAATCAACCTCTCTTTTGACAAGTGCTAAACAATCTATGATGATTCTTAGAGAAGAAGAAGACCATAATCACTGTATATATCGCCCTCGAACTGGTGTCATACTCCAAAATATGGGTGACTCTCTCTCATGGACAAGATTGCATAGATAAAAACTGATCGTACGCATTACAAACTTTACTCAGATTACATGGTCAGCTCAACAAGATACAAACTTAGTTTTTGGAATTAGCATCACACTGTAGACTAATAGCTTAGAAGCCTTTTTTTTTCTCCCCCTCGTTTGAGAAACATCAAATCTATTTTTTTTTCCCTTTTATCTGAGGCACTACACAAAAAGAATCACAAGTCCCTTTTACTGCTCGAAAATCGATTTTCCTGAGCAAGCAAACTTCTAACTACCATGAGTGAGCTAGCATTACAAAATTTATAAGTCACGTGTCTCTTAAATTGGAAGTCGCTTTCTTCTTCACTTCATTTTCATCTTCTCTTTTGCAATCAAGATTCTACATAAATCAAATGCTTGATTTATTGGTGAAGCATTCACAAAATGGGCACGGTGGAAGAGCATCATATACCTGCTCGCACAAATAATTAGATTTGTTGATAAACCAGACACACATAGGAGTACAATAGCTAAAAGTGGGGTACATATTCACCAAACGGGATTGTTGATGGTTATTTCTCTATCAAATACTTAACTTAAGAACCTTGCACAAAATTGTACAATAATACTCCACCATAAAGGAAGGGAAGCGGCAAGGAATTTCTCTTAACAGGCATTAGCTGCCCACCATTCCCAGTCTAAATATTGTCTACCTTTAGTTAAATACTAATCTCCTAGATAAAAAGTGAGACTTGTACCAATCACTCCTCTCTTATTGAAGCATCAACATGGGAGATCAGGCTCGAACACATCGGACAGGAAGGATCCGTTTGCGCTTCTTGGCAAGTTTTCTGCTCCAAACAGTCAGCATGGTAAACATGACCACAAACTAAGACAGCCACCACGGAGAGTTCGTTTGAAGAACCAATGCCTCCACTCATATGTGGTTTCTTTCTCAAGAGTCTCTCACATATTTCGCATACCATCTTCCCCACATCATGAGACACTGAATCTGTTCTGAAAGAACTGGACCTGATTCTTTCTGGTTTTAGAAATGATTTATCCCAACTATCTGAAAAAAGATTTTTTTTGAAACATCCAAGTGAGAAACTTTGAGAGGGCAAACTATGCATTTAAAAGGTTCAGATAGAGTCTGATTAAACAGAGTACTTGGTGCAGATTACACTGGCAAGAAGCATGCTTGCTTATAAAGCAGGGAATGAACTTCAGAAAACTAAAATAATTGTAATTAAATTTTGGACATCAGATACAATTGTAAAAAATTTAACGCTGAAAAGCTTTATTTTATATAAGCAATAGAGCAAATTTAACTCATTTTCCTCACTCCTGTCTTCTGCTAAGCACATATGACAATTTGTTCACATAAAAACCACAGATAAACTCAAAGCAAACCTGTATGCTGCTGGCCAGAGTCATCTGAACGGTACTTATTAGCAAACTTGAAGAATATGTTTTCATCAAGTGAAGGAGTAACTTTTCCATGTGAAGTTGATGCATTAGCTTGGTTGGCCGAGTTTCTCCGAAAATACTTGCGGCTACAGTAACGAGGATTCCTTAGTAACATAGAACGGCTAAAGTGCTGGTGATGAGCAGGTAATTCAGAAACTTGTGGTAATTTAACAGAGTCATCCATGAATTCCAGGATGGATGAAATGGACCCTGTAGCATCACTTTCAATTTTATCAGAAGATTTCTGCAAGAAAATCAGGAAGGACCACCTGGGTCACAGAGAGATAAATTGCGTCTAAAAGAAACATCAGATGCAAAATTTAACATCAAATTCAATGGAAGCAAAGCCAATAATTTTTGGTAGAAAAATGCAAGATGGCATTGTAAATTTTCAAAACCAAACCCCTTCACACCCCCAAACAAGTAGAAAAAGAAAAGGAATGAAATAGTTAATCAACGCATTAAAAAGCCTAGTTAACTTTTCAGGACTAACAAGAGGAAACGGTAAAACCTGTTCCGATGGTGCTTCTATTTGAGATGAATGTGGCATAACATCTGCAATATTTAAAATGAAACATATTTCTGAGAGACCGTTCAGATAATTTAGTTTTAGAATTATTAGTGGCAGCTGGACATGGCAGGGCAACAGAAATGCAACCAAAAGTGAAATGCTCGACCACACAAAGCAATAGTTATATAAAGATGACGAAAGAAAGAAATTTGAAATTGCAGAATAAAATCTCACAGAAAAAAATGCCAAATTGAAAAAACACATGCATTGGCATTCATATTAGGAGCCTTCGTTTTTTGGGTTTCTTTCTTTTTTTGGTCCTGGAAAAGAAGAAGTAGAAGAAGGGGGGGGGGGGGGGGGGTTTGGAGGAGGGAAGAAGTGCAATAAAATCAGCTACTCAAACAACACCTAGGCTGCACATCTCACGCTGGAAATCAGGATAAACCATCCTAAAAATTTACTGCAATTCAGAAACATACATATACATATATACATACATACATACATACATACATACATACATATATATATATATATATATATATATATATATATATATATATATAAGGAATAGATAATGTTCAACTTAGTGAAAAATAAACTAGGTAAAAGAAATTTATTAAGTGTTCCAAGAAGTGAGTCAATGTGTCAACAAACTGGATTCCCTCTATTTAGAGCATAATTAATCTATTAGGCCACCGAAGTTTCTCAAAATTTCAATAGACAACTATTAGATGTCTCTTGCAATTTGGTTGACATCGACTAAAAGCTTTTCAGTTAACCATTCTATCAATTGTCACTGTCAAGTACTGAAGTAAGATGGGATGGAAAATGCTATTGGCTAGGTATACATCCACATTCTGTCTAACTAAAACAGAACTAATTCAATGGGCAATTTAAACATTTCAAATTCACAATTGCCAACTAAGTAAAGATTAAGTTCAAAGATAGCCTCATTCAAAATTGAAAACTTTGGTGGCCACATGGGTTTTATTATCCTTTATAAAAACCAACAGCCTGCATACACCAAGCAGAACTGAATCATTGACCTAACTTCCAACTCTCAACGAACATGGCACAGAAAAGTCAGTTAATATGGCAATGGCAAATCCAGCATCAAACTCATAACCAAACACTGTAATGCAAAAATAATGCGTTCACATTGTGATGGAAGGACAATGGAGGGTTTTTATTAGCAGACAAAACAAAGTTTGACAATCATCAGAAAGATGTCACCAGAATGCCTTAGATATCTCAGTAAAGGGTGAAGTAGGTAAAAGTTAAACTGAGAGTCTAATCTAATTTTCACCCATCAAAATCAGCTCTAGGACAACATAAAATTCTTAAAAAATCAACTAATCCATATGGCGCACAATATGGTGTTTGCACTGACAATCAAGCTCAAAGGTGCCATTTTTTCTCTTTAGTAGTTTGTTGGGGTGTAGTAGGTGAATATTTTTGTTACATAAGATTTCCCAAACTGTAGAAATATTAATCAAAACTCCAACAATAGCTATAGTAAAGTTCCCCTAACATTTATATTCCAAATCAAGAAACAGCTTCGTTCATAGGCAAGCCGAACAAGATCATATTTTTAAGCCGAAAAGGGAATGAACAAAGAATTATAAACAACCACTCATAAACAGATGATCAAACCATTACAATTAAATTGATGATTAAGATATTAATTGAAAACACTATACATACGAAAGTATACCGCACTTACAACCAGCAGAGGTTGCGGTCATCTGCCATAAATACGGGCTCAAGATTATCCTAATGTTCTTTCCAAGAAACATTACAATACCACTCATTCAGCAACACTTTCTATAACACAAATATTTTCCTTAAAATTCAAAAGCATTTACAAAAACATCAATTTCTTGATAATCAGAAGCCTCAATATAAAATCTTTATGATCGAAGAAGCATCCTAGAATACGTTAAAAGAATCAAAGAAAGCATAAAAAACCCAAAAATGGTATAAATTGTAATTTATATAAGAAATTAAAGCACAAAATAAAAATATATACCTGAAGGTGGAGTATTTTTGGGGTCAGCTCTCCTCTTTCTCTTTCCCATTATTAATTATAGGCGCTATTATATATCAGAAAGCAAACCAAGAAACAAGAGGCCTAGATAAAAATGTTGTAATATTCTAGTACTGTATAAAAAATGCAAAAAGAAAGAGGAAATTGACGGCTAAAGCGGGCACCAAATTACAGGGTTTTTGGAGGGTTGTTAAATTTATTTAAGAAGCAAAAAAGGGTTTGTGGAATAGCGATGATAGAGCAGGGGACACCGGAGGTACGCTCAAGCAAAGTAAATAAAATGCATATATAAGTTGAGACGGGAAAAAAATATCAGCAGTTACTATTGTTGGCTTGGAGGAGGAGAGGAGAGGAGCGAGTGAGAGGGTACCCAGGCAGTCAGTTGGAACTTTGGAGAAATGGCAGGGTGGCAAATTACACGTGTTTTGCTCTTGTGCTTCTTTTTTTTTTTTTTTTTGGTGTGTGGAAGAGTTTCTAATTCTTTTTTTTTCTATTGATTAATTTGACTGGTGTTATTGTTTTCAAGAAAAAGAATATTTTTCTTTAAAGGATATGACAATGGCATGTAAAATAACTATACTATGTTTTGCATTCTTAAAGTCATGAAAAAACATGAAACTTGGTCTTTTGCTCTGGTAAATGTTTCTAAAAAAGCACTAAAAATATTGAATTTTGTACTGCGAATTTTAATTTATAAGTGTTTAGAACTAAACTTGATAGTTCATTTGTATTTTAGAGAAAGAATGCCTACTTCATGACAGAAATATGAAAGGCCTGAATTTGCGAATACGATCATATATGCTATTGGACCTTTAAACTTATATAGCTTTAATGCTTTTTAAGGAATCTATGTTATCACCACATTATGAAACTTTTGACTAGAATGAGAGCTAGATAATTTTTTTTCCACGTTAAAGTAAGTTATTAAAGTTATTAGAGGGTGTTTGGTTTGGGGAAATTTATAAGGGAAATGAGTATAAATAGTAATGATATCCATTGTTGATGTTTGAAAAACAATTATCAGTATCTTTCAATAAGAATGAAAGTGATTAATGGAGCTATTTATGATTCCTCCCAAAATAATATTTAATCAAACTCATTAACATTTTTGGAATGAACGATACCTATTTCATTACTAAACCGAATATATTGGGAGAATCATCAAAATTTATACTCATAGTTGGGTTAATGAAATTCACAGTGATGTTGATTGAGAAATTTGAACCAAATTCCCCCTTAAAGTTAAAAGAGAAGCACTAAAAAAAATTTTGTTTTATTCTATGCTGTTTTTAATTTAGAGTGAACATATGGTATGTACAAATATGAGAGACACCGTTGAAAAGTATTTTGCTTTTGTTTACTTTAACACGAGTGCCATTTTACCTAAATAAATATATGCCGTTTCAGAAATTTTGAACAATTTTTTCAATATTTTTTCCAAAGAATTAGAACAACCGTCTGCGGCCCCAGAAGTTTGGGCTCTTATGGCTACGGCAGGAAGATCTTTTGGCCCATTCCATAGATGGGCACTGTGCAGTTACCAAGGGCCCAACTGTAATTCCAGAAAGAGGCCTAGAAATTATAAGCCCCTGACTTCCGTTCCAATGCCACAATTCCAAGTCTTATTAACCATGTTTATGTTGGTATTTTCGGCTCCTGTAAAGCCCATCTGTTTTTTTTCACTCGAAAAATTACCTAGTCCCCTATACTGTGTAAATAGTAGTATTATCTTCCTATGTTTAAAGGACAAAAAATATATATATATATTTTGTAAAATGTCACTTTAATGAAAGTCTAAGAACATTTATCGTGGATAGATGTTTATTTACATACATTTGAGGATTAAATAAATTTTTCATTGGAAATTTTCTCTTCTCAATAATTATCTATCTCATTTTTAACATTTAAGTACACTTGCGGGAATGTGACTCAAGCTCTAGTTACTTTAATGACGTGCAATTAAGCCTTTAGTATAAACCTTTTTTAAATTTGCCAAAAAAAGCACTTATATAAGTAATCACCCATTGACTCACTAGGCCACCAGTAATAACTAAGAACATTGAAAAAATAGTTACAATATATTCATCTTTCAATAATTGCAAAACATGGCAAAATGAGGAATTGGGGGGAGGGAAAGGTGGTGGATTTTGGAAACACAAGGGAGTAATGTGTCACTTTACCTTTAAACCATAGAGGGTTATTGGGCCAATTGGCAAGGTTCTCAACTTTTTTCCAACTTACATTGTTCTCTTGTTTCTGGTTTCTTTATTGTCTTTGTCGTTTCAGAGTTTCTTCACTTTATTGATTAATCATTCTGTTCCTCGTTGCGTAGAGCATCTTCTATTTCCAACAGCACTCTCCAATAATTTTCTGATCCATCATCGGACAAATCTGTAACATCCATATACAAGAATATATTTTGATTGGAACACATGACACCAGCAAGTAGCCATGTTGAGTGGAAAATAATCATTTCGCACAAGCTTTTTTATGGGCCTGAATATTACCTGTCTAGATGGCTAAGTTGGATCTTTAATTTGGTGTGCTTCAGCTTCAGTACTTGAGGGACCATTTAACAGAATTGGCATAATTTTATGGTATGATTAAGTCTAAACAGATCTTGATGTAATTGAAATGAAATGCTTGTTAATCTGTCGATTACACGTGATGTTCACACCATTTGATTATTGTCTTGATTATTTAAAATCAAATTCTCGATCATTCTTTAACCAAAAAAATCTTGACATATGTAGATATGAGTTATGAGGATCAACACAACCTGATTGCATGTGGAAGATCTTACCTCTAATTCATAGACAATAAGCGATTTACACCTTTTAAAGTCTAGTGGCGTCCCAAGCCAACGGCAACTTACGTAGCTTCTAGTAAGCTTTTCGCACAAGATATCAAATTCATGTACGTACCCAGAATCCAACGTCCTTTAAGAATATGGGCATGATGGTAACAACAAAAAACCAAACGAATATTTGATGTCTTGATGAAACACTTGTTTGTTTTATTTTATTTTATTTTTTTGCAAATACAAATTCATTTTTAGCTGTTATAATGCATGTTCTACGTCAATTATGAGCTTAGAAAAATAAATTTTCTTTATCAATAATGTTTTTAAACTTGATTCTAAAAATGCATTTTGTTATTTTCAAAACCCTTGAAAGGAGAAAAAAAAAACCTTCTTATTTCAATAAACAATTAGAAGAAGACCCATTGCCTCTTGACTTTTGATTAATAGGGCCATATAGCTTCTAGTGGGAGAGGCAACGGAGCTTATTTTTCCGGCTGGTAGAAATTATGCAAAAACTGCCGCGCCGGATTTTGGAGTTTGAGTGCCTGGATTTTTGTCACTAGATCGACCACCAGTAGTATTAATCCACTTGCTAATTTATTGTCATTAAATTTGAAGTGAGATTGTCAACCAGCCAGAGTCATTGTCAATCACTCACCGGGTCAATTTGGATGTTGCTGTTGATAAAGTCAGAAAAATCCGCGAATGCTAATTAGTGGAGTATTATCACCTCTAAACCGAACAATTGCCAAAGAAAGAATAATTTGTCATATAAGGAATTGAGGCTGTTGAGATGGCTAATACTATTTGAAGTTACATATTTCTTATAATACTTCTTTCTTTCAAAATGAAAAACAAAGAAAAGGGTGCTTAAGATTCCAAAGTATTTCACGTAACCAGTTTTCAAGAATACTTGTACGTGCCGATTGTTCATTATTGTTTATAGTAATTTAGAATAAAGTGATCGATAAATTTGTTCGTACAGATGCCGAGGACTATATGAAGTTAGCAAGCGTCGATTGCTTGTTGGCAATGGTGAAAACTTTGAGACTATGCCACCCAACCAACTGGCGAATGAGCATCAACCTAAAAATGGCTCTGACTGACTACCCAACAAAAACATGGACTGGCATTGGCAATAGGAAAATGCACATTTGCAAATCTGCGCAGCCAAGTACATTCATTGCACTGTCAAGCTTTTTTATCTAAATGGTCACACCAGAAGGCAGAAGGTGAGATCTGAGAAGGGTATTGGATCTGTACTCAAATCAAGAACATGGCTTCTAGGGCCCACGGTGACCTACGGACCATCCAAGACAGCAGAGTCTTAACCTTCCATTCATCTGCCTGATCAACTAGTCTGTTGTCTGTTCTTCTTCAGGATGACCTCGACAAACAAACCACATCTTTTGCAGTACAAAGCACAACGTAGAATAAACCAAAAAGATTGTAAAATACTACTGGTACTGAAGAAAAACCAAAAAAACTAAAAGAATACTGAAATTGGAAAATGAAAGTTACACACATTATCCGTTTTGGAGGTTTATGCACCCCTGAATAGACTCAACCAATCTCAAGAGCCTCTTAAATTCTTGCTAATTATCTCTTCCAAGATTTTCTTTTGTTTTTATTGGGAGGACGTCACTTTAAGATTGTAAAATGGCAGAGGAAGAAGGTCATGGAAAGCCATAAAGCCGTTACGAATGTATTTTGTAGTCAAAAGTAAATTCTCTTTCCTTTTTTTGATTCCTTAGGTTGTTCTCTCATGCCAGGTGCACATTTTCCTGCTCAAAAGTCATCGGATACCTTATCTTGTTTTTCCGGGAATAAAATGCCCCGGAGCACATTTTTAAGTTGCTTTTTTTTTTTAACTTTTTATGAACAAAGGTAGTTACTAATACTTTAATCTCTACTATTTAGATTGCACGAATAATTATGCAAGACTCGTAAATTAAATCAAGGTAACTACTATTTCAATCCGTGGAGACTAATTTCTGCTAAGGTTTAAGTTCCAGTTCAATATGCTGATAGCAAAATCAAATCACAGTTCATTTTAGTTTGCTGGGATTCTGTTTTATTTAGTTATTTTAATGGGGAATGTGGGGAAGGGGTAAAAAGAAACAGCAGTTCGACTGTTGTTTTCCCTATGATGTTAGAAATATGAGCACACTTTGTTGCTAATACTTGGGTGCTCAAAGCAAAGCTTCTAGATGAATTTTAGAAAACGCCATAGAGTAATCATTACTTTTGTTTTCAAACCTGCGATTTTTCTCAACACGCTAATCAAAAGTAAATAGTCACAATTTTAATTTTCTTCAATTCTTAGACGGATTTAGTCTGCGAACTCACCGGTAGACTTTGTGATTTAGAGAGGAGTCATATAAGTATTCGTGCATCTCTTTTTGACATCAACACATATACTTCTCTTTTAGAGTATAAAATTAACAGGTGGGTGATGGTTCTGATCTATAAAATAATCTCTTGACAAATAAACTTGTGTCATAAGATTAGAGCTACTAAAATATTAATCCAAGTACTTGTCATTAGATTTGATAATCATTGTGCTATCTTCAATCCACTGCAGTAGCAACAGCAATCTAGGTACCAAACTTTAGTCGGTGTGCTTCTTTTCAGTTGAGACCTAAGAGTTCATTATTTGCTTTACAAATTTCCCAACAGTTCCCATCTTTTGTTCACGTCGCAAAGATCGAAAAAGGAAATTTTTTTGCACATTATGGAAAATACAAGAAAGTCGTTGCTTTAAAAATGATGGTGGTTATCTTGGATTTTTATGTGACATGCTGCTTTTTTTGTGAAAGCCACGGTCATGTAACACCATAATTTTCGTTTTGCGGAGTTTGGAGTTGGCATGTACTTCATTTTGAGTGATGATTTGAAACTGATCATAGCAATGATAAGGTCATAATATTCGAATTTTAATCCTCTGTACTCAAAAGCCTTTTGTACCCTTCTATCCTGTTCTTATACAGTTGTCACATGTATTAAGTCATATTGTTTTTGAAAAATTCATAGAATTTGTGAGTTATTTTAAAAAATGCACATATGAATTAATATATGTGACAGCCATATAAGGGCAGGACAGAGGGGACAAAGGGATTTTTTAGGATAGAGGATTTGAAGTGCATAATATTTGTAGTATTTGTAGACCATTACTATGCATCATTATTATGATAGGTGGAGTTTCGAAGTAATGATTCTCAGGAATAAAATGCTCGAGAAGAATTAAAACTTACTTATTGCAATTTGAAAACTTTTTTTAAAGTTGCATTAGGTTGACAATAAAAAAGAATCGTAAATATTGCCTTCTAGAATTTAGTTAGACGAATTATATGTTAGATATTGGTACTAAATTATTGAGAAATATAAGTAATTAGTTAAAATATTTATTAACTCTGCTTACTGAAATATGATTTAAAATTCATTGTATCCAAATACTTCAAAAGAAAAAAAAAATTCATGGTTTCCAAATCCTTCAAAGCAATTCGGACTTGAGATTTTAGTCCTTTTCGTTTTTGCCTAATTTGGTATGCCTTCAAATCCCAACCTACTTATAATTTTAGGTGTATTTTTGTATGCGTATAGGTTGTTGGCTTGTTGCTATATCAGCACTTCTTTTATTTTGATATTAGTGAAGTTGGATTTGATTAGATCACAACTAACTATTAATAAATATATGTAATGTAATTTACATAATTAATCCCTTGACATGGGACTAAATGTAATTCCTTACTATATAATATCCTCATTGCCATAACTTAAAAATCTGTTAAACCTAGTTATGTACATGTATCTTGTTCACAATTTTTTTTATTGGTTGTTAAATTTTCCTTGTATGGGTTATTTTTATTTTTCTATTATATCCAAATATTATTTGAAGGAATTATATTTCACAAATATTAAGTAAATAACACATTTAACGCCAATGTTTATAGTGCATTCATCAATGTCAAACAAAATTCGACTAAAAAATAAAAATCAATGTCAAAAGAATATTCAAGAGTAATACAATATATTGTAATATTATTTACTATCTTTTTTGTAATGTTATCTTGTATGTAAATTAATCAAATGAAGTTGCTACATGTAGTGCTATAGAAAAGTAATTAAATAGCGATTAATTATTAAAATAGAAGTCAAGCGAAAACTGAGGAATCCGGAGGAGAGATTTTCGCAAGAAAGGTGCGCTTGCCACATCAGCCAACATCCATTGGTGATAAGGCGAGAGGGAAAGATAAATATTGAAAGGTCCGTTTAAGGCAAGTAATAATTAAGGTGAAAAATCCGATTTTATTCGCGAATTTTATTTCATCTGACTTGGAAGCTCATCCAATTCACTTGTCAAATTAAACTACCAGTCAAATAAATTATTTAATTAATTAGTGTGAACTACCAGTCAAATACATTATTTAATTAAAATTATTTGCACATTTTTCTTAGTTTAATATCAAATAATTTGTAGATACGAGTTAAAATTTCACATGAAAATTTTCATGGTATTAGGCTCTAGAACGTTTACATTGGTATCTCAAATCCTTAAAAGAAAATTTTCAAATGATGCATAAAACGGTAAAAGTAAAAGTAAAACTGGTTTATTCTGTCTTCTCTAGTGGTTAAATATAATTATCTAAACCATTGGGCTGTTTTTACTTGCTTTAATCACCTAGACACGTGTTTCTCCTATAATTTATTATCAAGTAATCTAATTGATCTGCTCGTGACGAGATGTCAAATGATCAATTGACTATTGCATTTTACAATATCATTATCCGACTTGAGATGTAACGTGTTCCTTTCATTCACGTTTGTTTCTATAGAAGAGTTTGATTATCATCAAATTTATTTGTATTGAGACACCAACGTTTGGCAGTCTATGCAGGAAAGGACTATAATCGCCCCGGCCAACGCAAGAGCGAGAGAGGCATAATAAAAAATTAACTGTGGGCATTTCTTTTTCCTAAATTTTATATCGTTCATAAGAAAACATTTTTTTCCACCTTTTCAAAAAGTTGACAGAAGTCTTTCAAATAATTATTTTGAATAATTACTCTAGAAATCATATTCAAACAGATCCTTATTTCTGTTTAGGGCTTAAATAGTATTTTTTCATCGAATTATATCTAATTATATTCAAGCAAATATCCCATTTCCGTAATAGACAATATTCTTTTTTTTTTTTTAAAGTATTGTGAAACCATGATATATGAGATTGATTTGTAGGTTATATGTTGAACAACTAAAATGTAAATTACAATTATTCTTAGTTTGAAAAATTAATAACTTTATCTCTATTTTTTTTAAGAGTTTACCCAATGTCTTTAGTTTTACGGAAACTAGCCAATAAATCGGTCTTATTAAATATTGATAAAAATATAAAATTATTTGAAAAACATATTGATAATATACTCTCTTCATACAGTTAGAGTATTACTAAATACTAAAAATTTATAGTTTTTTTTCTTGAAACTGATATAGCGAATTAAATAAAGTACAATACGAGTCAACTTCACTCAAAGCTCTATTTGAGACAAAATTGTAAGTCTAAACGTATTTATACTGTTTAATAATATTTTATCAGGCAGAAATTTTGAATGGTCATCAAAATTTAACTTGATTGGAAAACTATTCATATTGTATTAAGAATTTGCTACAATATAGTGATGTAAAATTATATCTCTTTATCATGATTATGGCTAACTAAATTTTAACAGCTTTTTTCGTCTGATTCTGTACACCTACACCAAATATTATCAATTTACTATTCAACTTCTCAAAATTTTTTTGTATAACAAGTTAAATAGATAGTGCAACCGTAATACTTTTTGGCTAGGTTGATGATTCTTAGAGGTGGGGAAAAAAAATCCAAAAATTGAAAATCATAAAAATCGGTTGATTCCTAACTGAGTTCCAAAAATTTGAGGGTAATCTCAAATTGGCATATAATATTCAATCACTAGCATATAAACTAATAAAAAATTTTTTGTGACCTCGAGAAAAATTGTTATAAGTATTCTATAATAAATGTTCTAAAAATGTGAATTATACCCACCAAACAAAACTTTATTGAAGGAGACATGTCACCACCAAAAATTTAGGAACTTTCTCACAAGAAGTCGAATGATTTGAAAGGGGAAAAAAATATCATTTTTCATTTTCACGATATGGAATATTCCCTCCAACATAATAATTGCAAAGATTAATGCTCACTTCCTACCGTTAAATAAAATTTTCCACAAAAACCAAAAAAAAAAAAAAGGAGAAAAAAAAAAGAAAAAGAAAAAGAAAAACCCCTCCACCTCTAACGCTAGACCCATGAGCAGCATATAAATACCAGTCCCTGGACCCTTCATCAGTCATTCAATTTCTCTCATCCTTCTCTTCTCAGAAACAGCCACCGTCAAATTCGCCGTTATTTTAATTCTTCCTCTCCTTTTTTGACATCCTTTCCGGTCGTTTGTTAGTTGGTTCGTTTAACGGCGTAAATCTCCGCCGTTGAGAGATATAGACGGAGAGGATGGGGGCGGCGATATTGCCAGATCTCGCGACGGAGATTCTTATTCCAGCGTGTGCAGTGGTCGGTATAGTCTTCGCACTTGTCCAATGGCTTCTCGTCTCGAAGGTTAAGCTCTCTCACGAGAAATTCGCCGCCGCCGCGGCGGCCGACGGCAAGAACGGCTTCGCCGAGGCACTTATTGAAGAAGAGGAAGGCATCAATGAACACAGCGTCGTTCAGAAGTGCGCCGACATCCAAAGCGCCATCTCCGAAGGTACAGCGATAATTTTTCACGCGTATATATAGGCATACACGCGCTAACATGCATGTGTTTATACGCAACATGGATACATATATGCTCATATGTGATTGGGTTGTATGCGTAGCGTGAGAAGTATTTTGTTTATATATATTGTGTATGTATTATATGGATGTATCCGTTTAGGTTTGGATCTTGATAGGTCCTGATCCGGGAGGTAAATTTTGGATGGATCTTGATAGGTCATGATCCGGGAGGTAAATTTTGGACAAAGTTTTGATTTTTCGGGTGAATTTTAACTTTATTTATTGCAGATATGAATATTTGAATTTTACATATGGATTTCTCTGAGAATTTGAATTTGTATAATAACCCGTATATTTTGTTTGTGGAAATTCTTTCGCTTACGTTTAATATGAAGATTAACTTTTGTGTTGGCCTGACTTGAAATTTTCTGAAGCTCGGCGATTCTATTGCTAAAAATTGTGCTTACAGAAAAAAGAAAAAAGAAAAAAAGAGGAAGGAAAGCTCAAGTTTTCATTTACCTATTCAGATAGTTTAGCGTTTAGATTTAAGATTTCACATTAAATTTTGTGTGATCATTCTTGCGTTCTTCTTACCCTTCTTGGTTCTCCTCTTCGCCGTATGCTCAATAATTTTCGCCCTTTCCATTTTATATAATTGGTAATTCAGATCCATTTTCCTGTTTTTGTTTGTATTTAATACTCAGCGTACTTTGTTATGGCATGTGGGGGTGTCACCAAGATGTGCTTGGTGGTTGTGATATTTTATCTATCAGCATGATATTATTTTCTATGATAGACACGTGTGTGCAGACTTAGTCTATAGTCTTGGGTCTTTTTTTAGTGTGAAATAGAACTTGTTGTGATTTTAACAGGTAAGCTGCCTAAGAATAGTTGTGGAATGAAGTATTTACTTCTTACTGGGCCCTTCTGTGGTTAAAGAACAAATTTTGCATCACTCCGACGGTTTATAGTTGACAATTTTTTTTTAATTCCATATTTTTAGATTTATGGATCCGGGTTTTAATGGGATTATTTTGGTGTTATTATATGACTAGTATTACCATCCGTGTTGTCTTTATTTTGCATGACAGTTAAACACCTATCTCGATGAAACATTGCAAGATATTTTGCTGACTATTTATCATTGTGCCCCACAATAATCTCATCATAACCAGAGCAAATACTATAAATTGAGGGCGTATTCTCAACAGATTCTAATTTTCGTAAAAACTGATTTTAGAAAAGTTGAAATTCAATTGCTTCTGATTTTAGCTAAAAAAATCCAAAAGCAAGGTAAAAAAACGCAGTTGAAAACGTTACAAAATAAAATTTTCAACATCAGAAGCTAAGAACTATTGAGAGCAGGCCCTGAATATATTTGTTGTTTGGTGGTCTCTTTTGCTTGATACCCATTAATGATCATGTAGTCAGATTATGGGAAACATTTATTATGTATTCCATCATTTACTTGTGAAATTTGTTTAGAAGTTACTTGTAATTACCTAATCTTTATTCCTTTACAAGGTCAGTAGTTTCTTTAGATTGAACATTTGAGTATGTCCCCTGTTTTTTGTTTCTTGTGTCAGATTTGTCAGCAAACCGTAACACATTCTTTCAATATTTTGACTTCTTTTTTAAGATGAAATGAACATGAGTTTCTCCTGTCATCACCTTCTGGCATGTTATTGGGTAGTAGCCTATATATGTGAAAATCGTCCTCTTAAACTTGTCTGGTTGCATTGCTTGTTTTAATTCTATTGGTTATTGATCTCACAGGTGCAACCTCCTTTCTCTTTACCGAATATCAGTATGTTGGTGTTTTCATGGCTGCTTTTGCCATTTTGATATTCGTTTTCCTTGGCTCTGTGGAGGGTTTCAGTACAAAGAGCCAGGCTTGTACATATGATGCTTCCAAATTGTGCAAGCCTGCTATTGCTACTGCTGCCTTCAGCACTGTATCCTTCTTGCTGGGTGCTATCACCTCTGTGCTTTCTGGTTTTCTTGGAATGAAAATTGCAACCTATGCAAATGCCAGAACCACCTTGGAGGCTAGAAAGGGCGTTGGAAAAGCTTTTATTACTGCATTCAGATCTGGTGCAGTGATGGGTTTCCTTCTTGCTGCAAATGGCCTTCTAGTATTGTTCATTTCTATTAACCTCTTCAAGTTGTACTATGGTGATGACTGGGAAGGATTGTTTGAGGCAATAACTGGCTATGGTCTGGGAGGATCTTCAATGGCCCTTTTTGGAAGAGTTGGTGGAGGTATCTATACCAAAGCTGCTGATGTTGGAGCTGATCTTGTGGGTAAGGTGGAGAGGAACATACCAGAGGATGACCCTCGAAATCCTGCGGTAAGTTATTGCTACTAAATTCTGTCTAGAATTTCATGAACTTCTTTGGCTGTTGAGTTGTAACTTGCAGAAGATTTCAGGTTATTGCTGACAACGTTGGTGACAATGTTGGGGATATTGCTGGCATGGGATCTGATCTTTTTGGATCATATGCAGAGTCATCCTGTGCTGCCCTTGTTGTTGCTTCCATCTCCTCTTTTGGAATCAATCATGATTTCACTGCTATGTTGTTTCCTCTTCTGATCAGTTCCGTGGGTATCCTTGTTTGTCTCATCACCACCTTATTTGCCACTGATTTCTTTGAAGTTAAGGCTGTGAAGGAAATTGAGCCAGCATTGAAGAAGCAGCTTATTATCTCCACAGCTTTGATGACTATTGGTATTGCAATTGTTTCTTGGATTGCTCTCCCATCCTCCTTCACCATATTTAACTTTGGGGCCCAGAAGGAAGTTCAGTGGTGGTAAGTTTGTTGTTTTGTTAAATTTTGAGAGATTTGCTTTTTAGGAACTTGTAATTTTCTTCTGTTGATAACCTTCTTTTGTAGCCCACGCCACTCATTTGCATTTGGGGTATTACCTTTTACGTCTTGGCAATGCTAATGAAACTTTTATTTGGGGGAAAAAAAAGAAAAACTGTTTCTCTAAGGAGAAGACGATAGTGTCACAAGAGACTTTTGAAGTTTGGACTCTGATTTGTTGTTTTTCGACAAGTTAAAAGTGGTTAATTTTAAGTTATCACTCAGCATCTGTTTGTATTGAGTCCCCATCTGAAAGAGGAAGAAAAAGTAGACTTCTAAAAGCATCTTTCAAGCCCTGATGTGATGTTAATTTGCAGGCAACTGTTCTTATGTGTTGCTGTGGGTCTCTGGGCTGGTCTTATTATTGGCTTTGTCACTGAATATTATACAAGCAATGCATACAGGTAATTTGGCATTGGTAATGTTTTGCCTTGCTGTGTAGCTAACTTATATGTAGCCTTTGGTTAATTGTTGCATGTTTTCAGCCCTGTGCAAGATGTTGCTGATTCCTGCCGTACTGGAGCTGCTACGAATGTTATTTTTGGTCTAGCATTGGGATACAAATCAGTTATCATCCCAATTTTTGCCATAGCAATCAGCATTTTTGTGAGCTTTTCCTTTGCTGCAATGTATGGCATTGCAGTAGCAGCCCTTGGAATGCTGAGCACCATAGCTACTGGATTAGCGATAGATGCTTATGGTCCCATCAGTGATAATGCTGGAGGCATTGCTGAGATGGCTGGCATGAGCCACAGAATCAGAGAGAGAACTGATGCCCTTGATGCAGCAGGAAATACAACTGCTGCCATTGGAAAGGTACATGATACCCCTTTGTTAAGCACTTAGATTTTGGATTTCATTATCCAACACGCTATTCTTGTATTCTTCATGGACTACTAATGGGACCCAGATCAAATATCAGATCTTTTATTTGATGCAAATTTTTTCCTACCCTTCTATTCTTAGGCTTTTATAAGAAAAAACTTGTGCATAAAGAAATGATTTGTTAGTTGACATAGTTGATCTGACTTAATCCTTCTTGCTGTGTAGGGATTTGCAATTGGTTCTGCTGCTCTTGTCTCCCTTGCCCTTTTTGGTGCATTTGTTAGCAGGGCTGAAATTTCCACTGTAGATGTCCTGACACCCAAAGTTTTTATTGGTTTGATTGTGGGAGCAATGCTTCCTTACTGGTTTTCTGCCATGACGATGAAGAGCGTGGGCAGCGCTGCCCTGAAGATGGTTGAAGAGGTGCGCAGGCAATTTAACACCATACCTGGTCTCATGGAAGGTACTACCAAGCCTGACTATGCCACATGCGTTAAGATTTCTACAGATGCTTCTATTAAGGAGATGATTCCTCCTGGTGCTCTTGTCATGCTTACACCACTCATTGTGGGAATCATCTTTGGTGTGGAAACACTCTCTGGTGTCCTTGCTGGATCTCTTGTTTCTGGCGTACAGGTAATGTCACATAAGTTTTTGTCCGTTAGATATATTTTTTTCCCACTAAAGTAGCGGCTCTTTTGTTTCAGGTGTAAGGTAATGTCATAGAGTCTTTCCATTGGAGCTATTTTTTGCTGTATTGAAATAAAATAGTGTAACGAACAACTTGTGTACGTACGTAAGCAAGTGTATTGTAGAAGTTCGTTGTCACAAATTTTCATAGGATTGCTCTTTAATTGGTTGCCATCTTCTCTGATATTTGCATTTTATGTATACGCCCATTAGCTTCTTACACTGACCATTTGTTTTCTGGTCTCTGGTTAACAGATTGCTATTTCTGCATCTAATACTGGTGGTGCATGGGATAATGCAAAGAAGTATATTGAGGTAAAATTTTTGAACTGGACCTTATTTTATTTTTCTCTTTCCGAGTTCCATGCATATATAGGTTCCTAATGCCCTGCAATTGATTTTGGATGTTAGGCTGGTGTGTCTGATCATGCTAAAAGTCTTGGTCCTAAAGGTTCTGATCCACACAAAGCAGCTGTCATTGGTGACACCGTTGGTGATCCTCTGAAGGACACATCTGGACCATCCCTGAACATTCTCATCAAGCTAATGGCAGTTGAATCACTTGTATTTGCTCCCTTCTTCGCTACTCATGGTGGCCTGCTCTTCAAGATTTTCTAGAATTGGATCGCAAACTTTACTACAGAGGATCTGCCTCTAATTATTGTCATCTGATGGTCTTACCTGAAAGTAACACTTTGTTCTTGCCCTCGCCTTCTTCTAACTCTATTTTTCGGTTTGGTAGTTTTCAAAATTGAAAATGTTTATAGGTGTGCGGAGAGAAGTTTTTACTAGTGGGTTAATGGTGATGGTGACGATGATGATAATTGTCAATCTTGTGAGAGGAGCTGATACAGCACTAATATTCTTTGAGTAAATGAACAGCTTAAATGTTTACTATACGTTCATTTAGTCATCCTCTCTTTTTTTTTTTGGGGTTTTGGGGAGAGGAGGGTGGGGGGGAGGGGGCGCGGGAGGGGGGGAGTGAGACTGGGGAAGAAATTTGCTCTTATTAAGAAGTACTTGGCATTTTAACTGATGGCAAATTGGCAAGTGCTTGACTTTAATGGTTGGACTTTATCCCCCTTAATATCCCTAGTGGACCTGAAATACAGGAGCAGCACCTGTACGCTGCTTCTCCGGTCACTGACGGGCGCTACGTTATTGGACCAGAATGTAGATTCTGCAGGAATCGACTCGGCAGGGAATTGTTATTTACGGTCTGTTTTACTGGGCTTGAACAGAGCTTAGTTAATCAAAGCGGTGTTACTTCGGTAACTGAAAAGATTAGAATGGGAGGTATGGATGTGAAAAATCAAGGCGAGGGCGGGCAAAGTACTAATGCAATTCAGTCATCTGATGGCTTTGGGCCTAACATTCCTCAATCTTTACCTACATTCTGGATGATGAATTACCTTGTTCTAGCGGAGATAGCTAGTGGGCCTAACTTCCTCTTTGATTTACCAGTGTTTCTCTCCTTTACGACAAGTATACGCGTATGATTGAATTGATCATCAAATCCATTTTCTTTACTGCATAAACGAAGGAATAAAGACGCTTTTTCCATCTCTATCACAGCTCCATCTTCATCCCTTATCCTTCTGAAAATACTTATCTGACTACCAAAATTTGCCCTCTTTACTTGGTGAAGAAAGAAATGAAAGGAATAAAACACGGCACATCCTCCTCTCTCAATCTTTCAAATTAATTCATGCGTATTATTGCTTCGATAGAAAGAGGTACTGATTTCTACGTGTTGTTAAATGAAGTCAAATTAAGAAGGTGAATTGTTAAAAGCTTAGACACATTTATGCGAACACGTTTGTCCCCAGCACCAGATAAACCTTAGTATAGTGATGGATTTGCACTACCTCTACCTTAAATTCAACCTTTTTATGCTTTAAAAATTATGTATTCACTATTATCAATATTTAAACGCGGTAATGTTGATCCCAGCTATATTCAAATCATATTTAGACACTATAGTGTTCCATTCAATTAAAGGCTCTCAATCTCTGTTCCACGTGTATTATGTGAAAAATATGACAAAAATTAGAATGGTTATGATAAACATGTTACCATCTAAATATCATTCAAATAAACGAAAACAAAAAGAAAAGAAATCCAGCTATAGAGATTTTGCTGGTAATAAATAACCTGTGTATGCAGTCATTTTCCACCGAGCCTCTGTAAAATGTTGTTCGTTTTTAACTAAAAGATAGCTATGCACAATCTGAGATGACTCACATTTTGTAGCTAGATGAAGTAGACTGGCCTAGAATCCAAATCTGTTTTGACTACAATGTCATCCCCCCATCACTGTGTGTAGCTAGTGGATTGATGCAAGCAATCAAAGTCTTGAATTTTAGATTGGTTGTACTCTACCATTACTATTCATTGTTCATCCTTGCAATTTGAAGCGCCGTCCAACCCTCCAACAATTATAAATCCTCTCCAATCCTGGGGCTCAATAAACAAGTATTACCACTGCTACTATTTCCTCTCCAATAACAAGTTGTCCATCATCGTTCATTAACAATTGTCGGCATCTCCGTCGGCTATTCTTGCTTCCCCTCTAGCCGACTAGATCACCATGATTTCTTTCTCCTCTATACAACCCACCACCCCTGCATCTAAAACCCACTCCGCCGTGTTTCCCCAACTTCCTCTTCACCATTATCGCTGTCATCAGCATTCCCATCACAGATTTTCTTTCTGCCCACCACCGGCCCTTTTACTAAACCAAAGCAGCCGCCGCGGCCGCCCCGCTGCCTCCCTTCGCATCCGCGCACTGGACGCAGCACAACCGTACGATTACGAAACCCAACTCTCCAACCGCTTCTCTGAGTCTGAGAAGCTTAAAATAGCCATCATTGGATTCGGTAATTTCGGGCAATTTCTGGCGAAAGCTTTCGTCCGGCAAGGTCACACCGTCCTGGCCACCTCCCGTACTAATCATTCCTCCATAGCCCAATCTCTTGGCGCGACGTTTTTCTCTGACCCGCATGACCTCTGCGAACAACACCCTGACGTGATCCTGATCTGCACTGCCATCCTCCATACCGAAAGTGTTCTTAGATCCCTCCCAATTCAACGCCTCAAACGCAATACCCTCTTCGTCGACGTTTTATCGGTAAAAGAATTCCCTAAAAATATTTTCCTCCAAGTCCTCCCTGACCATTTTGATATTCTCTGCACTCACCCCATGTTTGGGCCTGAGAGCGGTAAAGAAAGCTGGAGGGACCTCCCATTTGTGTTTGAAAAAGTTAGGATTGGAGCTGAGGAGTCTAGGCAATTAAGGGTTGAGAATTTCTTGAAAATTTTTGAGAAAGAAGGATGCAGAATGGAGGAAATGAGCTGTGCCGAACACGATAAATATGCGGCCGGATCGCAGTTTATTACCCATACAATGGGAAGAGTGTTGGAGAAATTGGGGTTGGAGACTACCCCTATCAATACCAAAGGGTACGAGACATTGTTGGATTTGGTGGAGAATACTGCGAGTGATAGCTTTGATTTGTACTACGGGTTGTTTATGTACAATAAGAATGCCATGGAGGAGTTGGAGAGGCTGGATTTGGCATTTGAGAGCTTGAAGAAAGAGTTGTTTGGGCATTTGCATGTGGTTTTGAGGAAACAGTTGTTTGGGAAGGCGGAAGAGGGGGTGGAGGGGCCGGTGTTGTCGAAGCTGCCAAAGAATGGGGCTGCTTTACCGTCTCCTAAATCAAAAACTGTGGAAATGAACAGCACTTAGGACGATTTTATGCGGGTACAATTGATTTTTGTGCGTTGATCCTTGAATTGTTGCTTTTTATTATACATGTTATTTTGCTTTAGTGAACAGCATAACATGCTATAATGACTGAATATAGTATAATTTTGAACGTCTGTAATCTATTTTCTTGCTATCTATGTTGTATGTGAAGACAGTAACTAAAATTTTGGGCGGAGAGAGAAATCTAAAGGAAAAAACTTGCATACTAATTCTGAAAAGGGTGCATATCACAGTGAAATAGTTGTTGCCCAAAGTGCTATTTCTATTGCGTCTATATCATTTGTCAATCGCCTCTTATTGTTTTTAATAACAATTTAAAACAATTTTCTAATTCCTTTTTAAGATTCCTGGTACATCTGTCACCTACCAGTTATAATTGGAAGGAAAAGAAGAGCTTGCTAGTTGTTCCCCAGTGTTGTGTCAGTGATCCTTCTGGGTATATGTGTAATCGACATAATCTCTTATAAGGATTTCAATTTTCTAACGTAAGCTATTTCTCTTAGATGTCATTTCATTTGTGTGCTAAATTTTGGTGAGTCCTATATAACTGTTGTTTCACATAATAACAGATTTTTCTATTCGTTACTCATGGCAACTTTTGTCCAACATCCTTTGCTAATGAAGACTGTGAATCTGGAGGGATTAGGTTGTACTTTGTTTGTACATAGTTTTTGTTTGTACATAGTTTTCTCTTCTTTTGCTATATTTATCGCCCCCATGACTGCCAATTATCATTATTTGTTGGTTTGTAATGTTGTGTTATCATTCATGTAAAATGGGATACTTGATTCTTGATTCACAACCTTGGGATCTTAGCGGGATGTTTGAATATCGAAAGCAAAAGATGTTGTGAAAAAGGAAATAGGATATGTTACAACATTGAAGTTTGTTCTGATAACTTGCAGAGTTTAACTCTTAATAGAGCATTTTGCTGTCAAACTATGTGGGTCAAACGAAAGATTTTTATGTGTCGAGTGATTCGTCTTTGATTTGCAATTGGAAATTGTTGTTTCCTTATTATTTTGGATGAACTGTAAACTTATCTTATGGAATCTTCACCGGTGTTCTTCTCTTGAAAGTTAATCTTGGTGCTCTACTTTTGTTCTCATTAACGTCTAATATGTTCCCATGCACAATTACCTTGTATAATGCTGCGATTTTGCTGAATAATCACTTGAATGGTAATTCTGTGTTGCCTCATGGTTTTGTAGTGTTCTGAAATTAGATGTTAGATTTGTTGTTAGTTTCGTAGACAATGATTTATCTGTGACGACAAACATTGAATTGATGAACTGTAACCAACTAAAATAGGAAAAGGAAAGAAAGTCTTTCTCTCCCTTCCTCCCCCTTTTGAGTAGCCATTGAGCTATGGATCTGAGAGGAGCTTTGCATCCGCCTAGTTATATTCTTGGGAAGCTGCTTTGGGTTACTAGAGAATTGATTTAAATCTGTTTAATCCAGGGACAAAGATATAGGACTTGTTACAGGTATTCGTCTGGTGCTTATCCTATTTCTGCTTCTACAAAGGACTATATGATATACCTATTCTCATCTAATGTCCACAATCTGTGGTACTATAGCCACATAGGTTAACTTTTGTACTTTGATTTACCGGTGTCTAGCTAAAACATCAGAAAGAACTTTTAGCAGCCCTTTGGCTTAACCGTCTCTAGGACTGTAAAGTTGGACTTAGCTTTTTTGTGTTATATCTTTTAATAATGCGAGACATAATCCCTTGGGGTCATTTTATGACAGTGCTCATGCCAATTCACAATGTTCTAGAGATCAACTTTTTAAGAATATTTAGACCAGCAGTAATAGAGGCTTGGCATATACATTTTCTATTTGTGCTACTGTGTTTGAAGGGGGCAAATTTACCATGTCCATATGTAAGCTCACACAGATGGATGCACAACTGCAGTTATAGAGGCTTGAAGTGTGTGTGTGTGTATATATTTCATAAAGTAGTGTTGCAGATTTATCTTTATGCTATTATGTTTGAAGGAGGAACCACATGCATTTATAAGCTCACACAGATTCGGATGTGCATGCATCTGCCTCCTCACTTATGGAAGCTCTTAAGTGTTTAACTACTGTATTTGTACGGAAGATTTGCATCATTTTTACCTTTGCTGTATCAAATGCATATGTAATGAGTTACCCTAGTTTCAGTAGTCAAATTTGCAGTTGTTAATGAATGTTTGCTTGACTGGATTATTTGCATTACAGAGATTCTGCTGTGTATTTTTCTGATGAAGCAAGAGCCATTATTTACCTGCCAATGGATCCAGTGCTGAAGACAATCCAGTGGTGTATAGATGCACTTGGTCTGTTGTCTTAGAACTAATATTGCAGTTATATGCTGTCTCCATCTAGCTCTATGTTGCAGGGAAGTTCTCCCAAGAAAATTTTGTTTGTTATCCCCCAGGGGCATTTCTCAGACCGCATCAGAATGAGAGGTGCTTATTTTAAACATTATTAGATTAGAGGTGCTTAGTCTAGGTCTTTATGTTGTTGAACTGTTTGAATCATGTTTCTGTACTCTCTGTGAATGTTTTCCAGGACTTGCGGTTGGTGTTAGAGCATAGAGTAGTATTGGTGCTCTTCTTAGTTGGGACATTTGATATTAAAGAATTGTTTGTCGTACCAATATTCAGTTTAGTTCGGATGGCACGTAGGTTATTATGATAAACTTGTAGCATCTGACATAATATTGTTTGGGTCTATGAACTAGTGTCCTAGGTGGTGAGTTGATTTACATTTGTTGTGATTCCTATTTTATCTCTTCGAATAAAATTAAACCGTTGTAGAAATGTGAAGCTTTATTTCCTTAAAACGTGCATTTGCAGTACACATGAACGTGGCTCGGGACGGGTTCTGCAAATCGGAAAGAGGAGGGAAAAACGATTGTAAGCCTTCTAATTGACATAAATTACAGCTTATTACACTATTTTATAAAGAAATTTCCAGAGCCTAATGTACCTCCAATTAATGGTATCGGATCCAACATTGACAAAGCAATCATTGGTTTCATGCACAACTACAGCATATCAATAATGGACATTCAAATTTTCCGCGTACAAGCAAACTGTAATTGTGAAAGACACGTATCATTTGTGTTGACAAAAAGCTGAACAGACATTCAATCGTTGAAGAAATAAAGTCAAGCCAAATGGCTAAAATAAGACCTTTTTAGCTTTTCTAGTTTCTTATCCTCTGCGTTACGGTTGTGGTAATATACGCATTCCTGGGCAGGTCAAATGAATATGCCTTTTCCCGATTATTGCTTTTGATTGTTATTCCAACATATGATAGATAACACGTCATTTTCTGTCGACAAAATGGAATGATTTCTTTTGTTTGAAATGAAGCAGATAAGGAAGACATCCATTTCTTTCAATTCCAGGTGATGAAAAGTTCAACTCCACCACAATTCATTTTCCCCTGTCCAGAAGAGAAACATCATTAACAAGAAGAAACAACCGAAGTATTCAATGTTCCACAGCACTGGATTCTGAAAATATAATGTACTTGTTGCTGCAACAAAACATACGAGGTGAATTCTTTGTAAACTATAGTTTGACAGCATCAATTAGCCTCTTCCCTTGCTGGTAATACTTGAGGTAAATTTGGACGAAGTCTTTCATGGGCAGACTCTGATATAATCTGGGCCTGTTGTCATCGATAAGCTCCTCTATGGGTCCAATCACCTTTCCTACATCTGGTGTACAGAACATTGCCACGGAGATCCTATCCTTCTCTGAGTTTGTTACAGCCCTGTGGATCGGGCTCTTGAAAATCCCATTACTCATCACCTGCAGCTTGCCTCATAGTGTTCAAGAGCTCATTCAGGAAATATCAATTCAGATACATCATCCATTTGTTTTGACAGTAGTTTTGAAGTTTGGATCTAATAGTTCTAGTGTTTGAATTCAAATGATCACAATTCACATTACCTCTATTTGATCACCGATGTTAACTAGAAGAGCATGAGGCATGATAGGAACTTGGACCCACTGATCATCCTTCAGGACTTGAAGGCCTTCTACTTCTTCATCCTGCAGAAGGAAGGTAATTGCTGATCCATCCGAATGTGGTTTCAGACCGTGAACAAGATCAGGCCTCGGACATGGAGGGTAGAAGTTATATCTAGTATGCATCATTGGTCTCTCTCCATATTGGTTCAGAAAACTGCTTTCTGCTAAATCCAGTGCTTTTGCCATGGACTTGAGGAGAATTTCGACTATCATTTTTATACTTGCTGTATACTGTTCCAAGATTTCCCTGTTAGAATCAGAACCCCCGATCAGTCCTTTGAGTTTTGATAGTAAACCAACAAGAAATGCACGCAGTTCCCCTGACTGATTGAAAAATACTAAATTTGGAATTTTTTGTTGAACTTTATTTAACTACCTAAAAGATTCAGGATGTTCAGGCCAATAATGTAGCTTTCGGTCATCTTCTGGATTGACTAAAAGGTAAATCCGGTCTATCCAATCCAGAGTTTGATCCGCGTACAGAACCATATCGTTACCGTATCCTTCAATCTCATTTGCTGCTCTGGCATACTTCTGCTTGTCTTTCATTGGAAGCTTAAAGAATTGTCTGCCATTCTCTCGCAGTTCATCCAACAAAAACTCGACTCCATGGTTTATAACCTGAAATCCTTAGGTGTTCCTTATTTATTTCATTATCAACAAAGAGTCTAACATAGATGAGCAGCAGATCAAAGGACACTAATACATTGGAAAAACAATTATCTGAAAATAGTCGAAAGAACCCCTCAACCTTCAAAAAGAAGTAGCAATTTAGGCATAAACGAGTGTTCCTTTAGTTCCTATATCCTCATAGAATAAAAAAAAAGCAATCAAATCACAAAGGACTCAACTGTCCAGGAACTATAGACTTGTGCTATATTTGGATCGTTATTTCTAATAAGGTAGCTATAGAAAGCAAAAAGATACAACTAAAAAAGTTCACTTAAAAGCAGTAAAAATTGTAACATCCACTATTAATTTGAACCTGAAAGCAACCCCAAGAACTGAGAGCTGATTTAAGTTTTTCGAGTTCTCTGTCTGTGGTAGCTGATGAAGCTGATGACAAACGACTAAGATCAATAACCGGGATGTCCATCCTCGGAACAGAGTCAGTTATGGCTCCATAAGGAGTAACCTTGCAAATATATCTATCTGGTACTTCACCACCATCTTCTGCCAATTCCTGAACCGTCCGGTGGCGGTCTAATTCTGCTCCGGTAAGAGGAGAAAATACCGAGTCTTCGGACATGATGGTGCAAGCTGGTGCTCTACAATTTACAGTGGTGTAGCACAAGTATCCCGTCAAATCAGGCTTCTAAAAGTGTTCAATTTAGAACGCACTGTTCATTGTCAAAGGAGATAAATGTACGATGAAGACAACATGCGATGTTAGATTCACAAAGATGGACAAAATGATAGACGGTGGACGAAAGAGACTTCAACGAGGGAAGAAATCGGAACAGCTTCTCCCGTCTTGCATTGTTTAATGACTAAGGTTAATTATTCTAATTGTTTCATGAGTCTTTATCTGACAGTTTAGTCCTCAACTTTTATATAAGTGTTTAAATGGTCTTCAATACTAATTAAAGATAAAATTACACTGTTTTTGTGTTCTTTTCTCTTATTTACTTTTTTATCATTTTTTTTACTTTTTTTAATTTATTGCTTCTACTCCTTCTTTATTCCTATTATCTTTAAGGAACTCAATCAAATATTAATTTCTTTTTTCCGCATATTTTACATTCATTGATTTGCTTGAAAATTTTAAGATACCTTTTGTTATTCTTGAGATTTGGATGAGAAGAATGGATAAAAAAAATAAAATGTAAAAAAAACTTAAAAGAAAGAAAAAAGGTTGAAAAAGAAAAATATAAAGTGTCTTAAAAAGAGTTTAATTGCTTTCCAATATCAATTCATGAGGTGTCTAAATTTGTTCTTTATTTTAGACACTTTACATTTTTCTTTTTTAATCTTTGTAGTAAATTTTTTTTTTTACATTTTATTTCTTTTATCCATCCTCCTCGTCCAAACCTCAAGAACATCGAAAAACACTCTAAACTTTTCCAGTAAATCAATTAATGTAAGTATGCAAAAAAAGAAGTTGATATTTGGTTGGATTCCTTGAAGATGTAGCTAAGGATAAAGAAGAAGTAGAAGGAATAAATAAAAAATTTTAAGAAAATGATTAAAAAAATAAAGAAGGGAAAAAAAATAAAAACATGATATGATGTAAATACAGGGGTAATTTTGTTTGTAGTTGGTATTAGGGACCAATTAAACGTTAATGTAAAAGATGTGGTATTAAACTATGCAATCAAAAGTCTAGGGACTAAACTGAGAATCACAAAATAGTTTGGGAACCATTAGAGTAATTAACTACCGTTTACCGTGACAAGAATTAGAGTAATCTACCTCCACCAGTCGCGCGCAGATTAAAGTAATTCTTTATTAGCACTAGTAATCCAAGAAAACTTTTGTTTTATTATAACAGTAGAAAAAGAAAGTCATCAACCCAAGATGACGCAAGCTCCAGCGGTGTCAATTGGTACATTTCACTTACATTTCTGGTAACTATGGATAAATCACCACATGGTGATGGTATTGGGATTGGGCAGTGTCAGACAACGAACCCAAACAAATTGTAAATGCTAGAGCGTTAACTAAATTAGCTACTTTTTAACACTCCAACAGGGTCAATCCTAGAGGATATGGATGCTTTTTGTTGTTTTCCTCAAAATCTCTTGATCTGTAAATGGCATATTTTAAACACAAGGAGAAACTGAACCACACACAACGGAAGTCACCACTTTGCCATTCATATGATAGAGGGGAGAAGCACATTGTTGATATACATAATGTAATAGATTAATGTTTATCTGTTCTATTTCAGAAGTAGCTGCAATATTTTAAGTGTTCGTTCATTACTAAACTGCTACAGTTTCAATTGCTACCTCTCCTTTCTGAAAGCACTAAAGATTTATGGCACCATAATCCTTTACATTTCTGTACAATCTAGGTCTTTTCTCATCTATTAATCCATCAACTGGACCAATCTCTTTATCATGCTCTGCTTCTTTAGAGATGGAGACTGATATCCTCAGCTTTCACGGGTTGTCACCACCCTATGCACCCGGCTTGTAATTATTCCATTGCTCATTATCTGCACAATGATATAAAAAAAAATGTTGAAGTATTCAACTTAGAGATCTTCCTCTTTAGGTTGTTCTGTTGGTTTAGATTAACATAAAGCATAAGCTACGGATAATAAGATCATGGTTCAAAGTCGCGGTCGCAGCTAGTACATTTCTACATCGGTCTCGGAGTATTGATCGCGATTTCGGCAAGACGCATATTTTAAAACAATTTTTATTTTAAAAATTGTATAAAATAAAAAGTCTTTAAAGGCAATACTAATAATGCTAAAGAAAGGTAAGGTTTTAAATTTAAGTATTATTTTATGATAAAACTAAGCAAACGAAAATATCAAACTAAGACCAAAACTAAATTAATTGAACAAGTTAACTTAATAAACTAGACTAATTAACTAAAATAAAAACTAAATTAAACAAAAATCAGAAAAAAATAAAAAATTTAACTAAACTAAAAAAAAAAAAACTCAAACAAATAAAAAGCATATACCATTAAACCCCAAACCCCAAATTGGTTATCTTCATACTGAAATCCTATGTGTGTTTATAATTTTATTTAAAAAGATTGACAATTTGGCATTTTGTTAAGTATATTAAAAAAGGAGAAATAAAAATTTTAATTAAGTTGGATTAATACATGCATACGTACATACACACACACATAGTTAATTTTTATATTTTTAAAAAATAACAATTTGGCATCTATTAAAAATTTTATATACATATACACACACATATATAATTTTTATTAATTTATGTAAGCGTGGAATGGAAATATAAATTTTGGGCAGAATAATATATTTGACTAAATATTTAGGATGTTTGTAGAATACATTGAGGGTATAGTTGTAAAAGAAAATTTTTCCAAAACCTATCTTCCTAACTTTTTCCCAGCCGTGACAGCTTCTCAACTTTTTCCAACCCTTAACATCTTCTCTCGACTTCCATCTCTCTCCAATAGCGCCATCACCATCCATCTTCTCTCCAAAACTTCCAAATGGGCTGCAACAACTATAATCCTAATCTTGTTTCTCTTCTCGCAGATCCCACCGAAATAATGCAGAGGTTTTTCTGCCCAGTGTTTTTTTTTCATTTTTTATTGTTTGTTTTTTCAGACTCGAGTTGACTCGACGAGTTGGCCGAGAAATTGACCACTTTTTCTCTACTCGGAAACAATTCGGTTCAAGTCAATCGAGTCTGAACGAGTTCTCAACGAGTCTCCTATGTCCGAGTAGAATCGGAACAGTATCAGACCGAAGTCCTCCGTATCGGTGACTACTCGGCCGAGTCAGATAGTATACATTTTCACATATGAAGAACAAAACAATAGGCCTTAATTGAAGAAAAATGATGGTCTGCTTGAAAGTTAAGTGAATCAGTTTAACACAGTCAAAACACTCACACGTCACCTGTCGATTATGGAAATGCTTAGAGGTATTGTTCAAGTAGGAAAATTTACAAGATGCAGACCAAAACAGAGAGAAAAGATTACCTGCATTTGATCACCAATATTAACAACTAAAGCATGAGGTATTACGGGAACTTTGAACCATTGATTTTCCTTGAAAATTTGAAGACCTTCAACTTCATTGTCTTGCAAGAGTACAGTGACCCCAGGTTTATCCGAATGAGGTTTGAGGCCAAGAACTTGATTTGGTCTTGGACAAGGAGGATAAAAACTAAATCTTGCAAACAACAATGCGCGTTAGCCAAACCGGTTCAAGAAGCTATTTTCTTCCAACTCCAGCAACTTTGCAATGGCTTTGAACAGAAGATCTAATATTAACTTTATCTTCATTGAGTACTCATGTATAATTTCTTTGCATCAAAACACGATTTTCCTTATATGAAGGTACCTTAAAATTGAAACAGTTGCCTGAACATGATAGCCTCGTTTTATATCTATTTCCAATTAACAAAAGCTAAAAAAGAACAGCAAGTACCTAAAATCATTTGGAGTTTGTGGTCAAAGCTCAAGCATTCTTTCATCTTCAGGAAGAACTTTCAGAGATAGGCGATCCGACCAATCAAGAATTTGCTTTTCTGAAACAATTACGTCACCTCCATACGCTTCACCATTATGATCAGGTCTTCGATACCACTTTCTTTTTTTTTTTTTTCCACGGGTAGTTCAAAGAACTGCCTTGCTGTATCTCGTACCTTGCTGAGGTAGGAGTTTGGAATTCCCTGTAGCCTGAATTCCATATTTACTTATATACTCCTTTTCTTTGATAGAGTTGAACGATCATCAAAATTTGGGGAATAGGTCACAGTAGATTATTCTATTTCCATTTCAAAATCTTGCTTTATTGTGAAAGGAAATCTTTTGTTTGGAATGATGCAGATAAGGAGGAGATCGATTTTTCCAATTCCGGGTGTTGAAAAGTTCAACTCCTCAACAAACTCATTTTCCCCTGTCCAGAGGAGAAACATCATTAACAAGGAAACAACTAAAGATTCAATGTTCCACGACACTTGATTCTGAAAAGATAAATGTACTAGTTGCATTAACGAAACATAAGAGGTGAATTCTTTCTAAACTATAATTTGACAGCATCAATCGGCCTCTTGCCTTGCTGGTAGTACTTGAAGTAAATTTCAACGTAGTCTTTGATGGTCCGGTATAATCTGGGCCTGTTGTCATTGATAAGCTCTTCTATTGGTCCAATCTGCTTTCCTACTTCTGGTGCACAAAACATTGCCACAGAGATCCTATCCTTCTCTGAGTTTGTTACAGCCCTGTGGATCGGGCTCTGGAAAATCCCATTGCTCATCACCTGCAGGTTGCCTCAACAGTGCTCAAAAACTTATTTGGAAAATGTCAATTCAGATACATCATTAATTTCTTTTGATAGTAGTTTTGAAGTTTGGATCTACTCATTTTAGTGTTTGAATATAAACGATCACATATTCATATTACCTCTATCTGATCACCTATGTTAACTAGAAGAGCATGTGGCATGATTGGAACTTGGACCCACTGATCATCCTTCAGGACTTGAAGGCCTTCTACTTCTTCATCCTGCAGGAGAATGGTAATTGCTGATCCATCCGAATGTGGTTTCAGACCTTGAACAAGATCAGGCCTCGGACATGGAGGGTAGAAGTTATATCTAGTATACATCATTGGTCTCTCTCCATATCGGTTCAGAAAACTGCTCTCTGCTAAATCCAGTGCTTTTGCCATGGACTTGAGGAGAATCTCGACTATCATTTTTACACTTGTTGTATACTGTTCCAAGATTTCCCTGTTAGAAACAGAACCCCTGATCAGTCCTTTGAGTTTTGATAGTAAACCAACAAGAAATGCAGGCATTTCCCCTGCTGATTGAAAAATACTAAATTTGGAATTTTTTGTTGAACTTTATTTAACTACCTAAAAGATTCAGGATGTTCAGGCCAATAATGTAGCTTTCGGTCATCTTCTGGATTGACTAAAAGGTAAATCCGGTCTGTCCAATCCAGAGTTTGATCCGCGTACAGAACCATATCGTTGCCATATCCTTCAATCTCATTTGCTGCTCTGGCATACTTTTGCTTGTCTCTCATTGGAAGCTTAAAGAATTGTCTGCCATTCTCTCGCAGTTCATCAAGCAAAAACTCGACTCCATGGTTTATAACCTGAAATGTTATTTCGTCATCAACAAAGACTCTTAACATATATAGGCAAATCAAAGGACACTAACACATTGGAAAAACAATTATCCGAAAATAGTCAAAAGAATTCTTCAACCTTCCTTCAAGAAGAAGCAGTAATTTAGGTATTAATCAGTGTTCCTTTAGCTCTTATATTCGTATAGAATCAAGCAAAGAATTAAATCACAAAGGGATTCATGTTTTGCATGAGCTAACTGTCCAGGAATTATTGACTTGTGCTATATCTGCAGGGATCACAATTTCTAATGAGGTTGCTGTAGGAGGAGGGAAAAAGATACAATTTAAAAAATTCAGCAGTAAAAATTGTAACTTTCACTATGAATTCGAACCTGAAAGCAACCCCAAGAACTGAGAGCTGATTGAAGTTTTTCGAGTTCTGCGTCTGTAGCAGCTGATGAAGATGACAAACGACTAAAATCAATAACCGGGATGTCCATCCTCGGAACAGAGTCAGTTGTGGCTCCGTAAGGAGTAACCTTGCAAATAAATCTCTCTGGTACTTCACCACCATCTTCTGCCAATTCCTGAACCATCCGGTGGCGGTCTAATTCTCCTCCTGTAGGAGGAGAAAACGCCGAGTCTGCGGACATGATGGTTCAAGCTGGTGCTCTAGAGTTACAGTGGTGTAGCACAAAGTTCCCGTCAAAATTAGGCTTCTAATTAGGTTCGGTGTTCCAATTAGAAGGGAGTGTTCAGTGTCAAAGGAGGAAAGTGATTATGTGATGCGGGATTTATAAATTTGGAGAAAATAATACAGTTGACGAGAGAGACGTCATCAATGAGAGAAGAAATGAGAACCGGCTTCTCTTGTCTCGCATAGTTCAATGAATCGGGATAATTAAATGTTTACCGTGACAAGAATTAGAATAATCTTTCTCCACCAGTCTCGCGCAAATTAAAGTAATTCTTTATTAGTACTAGTAGTAACCCAAGAAAACTTTTGTTTTACTATAACAGTAGAAAAAGTCATCAACCCCAGATGATGCAGGCTTCAGAGGTGTCAATTGGTACATTTCACTTAATTTTCTGCTAACTATAGATAAATCACCACATGGTGATGGTATAGGGACTGGGTAGTGTCAGACAACTAGCCCAAACAAATTGTAAATGCTAGAGCGTTAACTAAATTTGCTACTTTGTAACACTCCAACAGGGTCAATGCTAGAGGATGTGGATGCTTTTGGTTGTTTTCCTCAAAATCTCTTGATCTGTAAATGGCCTATGGTGAGAACACAAGGAGAAACTGAACCACACACAATGGAAGTTACCACCTTACCATGATAGATGGGAGAAGCACCTTGTTGATATACATAATGTGATACATTAACATGCATCTGTTCTATTTCAGAAGTAGCTGAAATGTTTTAAGTTTTCACTCATTACTAAACTCTTACGGTTTCAATTGCTACCTCTCCTTTCTGGAAGCACTCAAGATTTATGGCACCATAATTTTTTACATTTCTGTACAATCTTGGTCTTATCTCATCTATTAATCCATCAACAGGACCAATCTCTTTATCATGCTCTGCTTCAGTAGAGATGGAGACTGATATCCTCAGCTTTTCAGGGTTTGTCACCACCCTATGCACCGGGCTTGTAATTATTCCATTGCTCATTATCTGCATAATGATATAAAAACAAGTTAAGCATTCAACTTGCAGATCTTCATCTTAAGGTTGTTCTTTTGGTTTATATTGACATAAAGCACAGAATATGGATAATAGGATACATTTTCACATATGGAAAAAAAAAAGAAAAAGAAAAACAGTGAATCAGATCAACATAGTCAAAACTCTCACACGTCACATCTCAATTATGGAAATGATTTAGAGGCATTGTTCGGGGAAGAATATTTACAAAATGCAGATCAAAACAGAGAGAAGAGATTACCTGCATTTGATAACGTCACATCTCAATTATGGAAATGATTTAGAGGCATTGTTCGGGGAGGAATATTTGCAAAATGCAGATCTAAACAGAGAGAAGAGATTACCTGCATTTGATCACCAATATTAATGACTAGGGCATGAGGTATTATGGGAACTTTGAACCATTGATTGTCCTTGAAAATTTGTAGACCTTCAACTTCATCGTCTTGCAAGAGTACAGTGACCCCAGATTTATCCGAATGAGGTTTGAGGCCAAGAACTTGATTTGGTCTTGGACAAGGAGGATAAAAACTAAACCTTGCAAACAGCAATGCACGTTCGCCTAATTGGTTCAAGAAGCTATTCTCTTCCAACTCCAACAACTTTGCAGCGGCTTTGAACAGAAGATCTAGTATTAACTTTATCTTCATGGAGTACTCATGTATAATTTCTCTGCACAAAACACGATTTTCCTTGTATGAAGGTACCTCAAAATTGAAACAGTTGCCTGGACATGATAGCCTCGTTTTATTTCCAATTAATAAAAGCTAAAAATGAACAACAAGTACCTAAAATCACTTGGAGTTTGTGGCCAAAGCTCAAGCCTTCTTTCATCTTCAGGAAGAACTTTCAGAGATAGGCGATCCGACCAATCAAGAATTTGCTTTTCTGAAACTATTACGTCACCTCCATACCCTTCACCATCATTATCAGATCTTCGATAGCATTTCCTTTTTTGTTCCACGGGTAGTTCAAAGAACTGCCTTGCTTTATCTCGTACCTTATTGAGATACGAGTTTGGAATTCCATGTCCTATAGCCTGCATTCCATATTAACTTGAATACTCTGTTTCTTTGAGAGAGTTAAACAATCATCAAACTTTGGTGAATAGGTCATAGTAGATTGTTCTATTTCCATTTCAAAATCTTGCTTTCTTGTGAAAGGAACAATACAATCATGAATTAATCCATATGGCCTAGTTAGCACAATTTGGTAATCATAAATTTACAAACCTCTAACGTTCAGAAAATGCTAAAATCAACCTATCGTTATGATTAGACGATTCTACACTGTATCATCACATTCGAATTGGAAAAAGTAGATTAAAAATGTGCCTTATCTTTGAGTATTCATATGAAAGAAATAACACAAGTCATAAACTTAATGACCATGAATTAGTATGTGGTTTAGCTTACTCTTTAGGGAGGACGAAGATCTAAATGAAGAAGAAACAAAAAGAATTTGTTTCCAACAATCTATAATAGGCCACCTTCAACATATGCATAAAGAAATGGTTGAAAATTAGGAGAATTTGCCATGGACGATATGCTAACCTGAAAACAGCCCCATGAGTTGATCAGGGCTGATCTTAGTTTCCCTAGTTCTTCATCAGATGAGAGAAGGCTAATGTCAATTGTTGGAATCGAAGCTGACAGAGGAGAAGAGTCTACAAGCCCAAATTTGCTTTCTTTAATAATGTAACGAGATGATGGTTCATTACCGGCAAGGGACATCTCATGAACTGTCCTGAGCGGAACCATCTCACTGTTGACCACTGCATTATTGGCCATTTTGGCAGTCTGCGAACAAGAAATCTAGTAGCATACACAGATTTTATATTGTAGAAGCAAACAAAATAGATACAGTCACCCCATCAATTATTGTAGAACTAGAGGATTTTTTTCTTTTCTTTTTCTTTGAGATTTTTTCTTTTTCTTTATCTTTTATATTGTTTATACTAGTGATTCATGAAGCTTCCTCATCCACGAAAGGCATATTCCCTCAGTAAGTTGCTATTTTTTTTTTATCCTTCACAGCTAGTTGTTATCAGCAACATTTTCATTTCCCCCGTTTGGGCAAGTAATTATCAAATTATTTTTTTTCTTTTTTATACGCAAGTTAGAAGAATAGAGAAATGCGACAGTGATCTTGAAATTGGAGTACGCACAAGTAATAGACAAGAGCTTCAGATTACGAACTTTTTTCATACTTAAATTGCAAAGTAACACAAACCATTCGTTTTTAGCATACCAATACCACTTTATATACATCTTTGCTAATTTAGTACTTCAACTTTGATTTTGTCATTTTAATGGAAATGAAAGCCATAAATTAATTCTTAAATTTAATAGTAAGCTGGGTCTTAGAATTTGACTTAGCTGATATTGTCGTGCCATCAGAAATTTCTTCTACTACCCTTAAAGAAATTAAGCAAAAGCCTGGAGGGATTTTTAATACCTGTACATACAAATCATTTGAAGGGAAATGTTTTCATTAAGATTTAAATCCCAACTCTTGCGAATGGTAATGAAGTTGAGAGCTCAAACTTGGTGATAAGCAACAACATACTCTATGCTTGCACATGTTACAAATAGTGGTCTAATGTTTTGAACAATGCAAAATTTAGTTATAGGTGGTATCTTTTCTTCATATCCACCATGCAAATAAACTATTTGCAGTCAACTCAAATTTTCAGTGCATCAATTGCTCTTTTGCCATCATGATCCTCATGGAAAAAGGAACCGGCATAATCTACTACTTGCTTGTATAACCTTGGCCTTTTATCATCAACCAACCCTTCTGCAGGTTCAATCACGTTTCCTTTATCTGGGGTAAAGAAAACAGATATGGTGATCCTCTCTGTTTCTGAGTTAGGCACAATCCTATGTATGGGGCTCTTGAATATGCCATTAGTCATTATCTGCACGAGAAAAGGAAGATCCTTAAAAACCCCATTCCATTTGAAGCTTTAGCCTATACAAACGTATTAGTACTACCTCAATTTGGTCACCAACATTGACTAGGATAGCATGTGGAATGACGGCAATTCTGAACCATTGATTATCTAACAGGAATTGGAGGCTTTCCACTTCTTTGTCATGTAAAAGAAAGGTAAATGCGGATGCATCTGAATGCGGTTTGGAAGCAAGATTAATCTCCGGGCCTGGACAAGGAGGATAGGAGTTAAATCTTGAAACTGCGGTTGGGTTTTCTCCATATTGTTTCAGAAAGCAATTCTCTTCCAGGTTCAGTGACTTCGCCATGGCTTTGAGAATCACTTCATCCAACTTTCTTAACTTCGCCCTGAACTCTAGCATAATTTTTCTATGCAAAATGAACAAGAAAGTAAGAAATACAATTCTGGGAGCTTTTTCTGTGCTCTGAATCTGAACTTTTCTCTTCAGATGACTAATTAATATACCTGAAGTTTTTAGGATACTCTGGCCATAATTTGAGTCTCCTTTCATCCTCAGGGTACAACTTCAGATATAATCTGTCATTTCCATCAGGGGTCTGATTCCCAGTTAGAAATTGATCATTTCCAAAACAAGTAGCCTCATCAGCTGCTAGTCGCGAGTATTTCTGCTTCTCTTCCGGTGGAATTGAAAAAAATTGTTTAGTAGCATCGTACAATTCCTCAAGCAACGAAATTTCAATCCCATGATTAACAACCTGATCCAATTACAAGAATATCATAGCTGAAAATTAGCACCAAGAAACTGTGGTAAAGTTTAATAAGATAGAATTACTTGGAAAAAAAAAAATCTACCAAACCTGAAAGTAACCACATATGCTCAGTGCTAAACGGAGTTTCTTGAGTTCTTCATTGCCCTCAGGAGATGATGGATGATTACTTAGGAGATGAACATCAATCTCAGCTATTGGTAGCGGTGGAACGATGGTTCTTGCGTTGACTACATCATGGATATAATTTCCTGGCGGGGCATTAACGGTGGAGGATGATGGTATGTTGACTGCCATCTTTTAGGATCCTGTACTAGTTGGTACTAGTTGTTAATTATAGAATACAGATAGCAGTTGCTGATTTTTATTAAACAAGGAAGAATGCAATATATACATAGCATTTGAACCAAACAGGGACCCAGAAAAGAACAAGAAAAATTGAACCACACGCAAGAAACTGATATCGGTCAAATATGTCTGCAAGGCCAACAAACTGGTTTTCCTTGTAGTTTATCTAAAATTCTTACATAAAAGTAGCGCAAAAAATCTATATAGTTCATTAAACTATTTTCGTATTTATTTATGCCATTTAACTATTTTTTTTATTTTAAATTGATCACTAAACTATTCGAAGAGTCTACTTATAGCCACTAAACAATTTTTTTAAAATGGCCTTTGAAACTAAAAATAGTTTTTTGATATTAGTTTTAAGAGTTTAATAGTCATCAAATATAACATTGAAGAGTTCAATGGCTAATTTGATATAAAAAAATAATTGATGGCAATAAGATGAACTGTTGAAATGGTTTAGTAGCTAATTTAAAAAAAAAATAAAATTGGTGACTATAAAGTAGGTACGAAAATAAGTGGGCGATGCTGATAAGTATTTTTTTACAATTTGTTCCCACACTGCCAATTCATGATGCGCGCACTAGGCGTAAAAGCCCAAAACCCTAAATCAAAGGCCCAAAACTAAAGCTCGGACCCACTCAACTTCTTTTAATAACGTCTCAAAAAAGAAAAAAGAATTTCTTTTTGCGGTTTAATAAATTAGTTTAATGGGCGCCACAAACCAACGCTTCCGTGGCAATCTCAGGCCCTTTCTTGATTCTTTGAATTACCCTTCTCTTTCTATTCGTCACACGCCTTTTCTTGATTTCTGGACACTCACTCACGCATCGCTGAAGGCACTGCATTTTTTAGCTCTGAACTTGCTTGTTTCTTTAGTTATTTTCAGTTACAAAAAGAAACAAGAAAAACAAGAAAAAGGCTTAGAGTTTACGGTCATGGCTAGACTTCCAACTTTGAGAGCAGGCAAAAGTTTATGCTATGATTCACACTACAAAGCTTCAATCTTGAAGTCTTCTTTCAGGCAGTGTCCCTTGAACGTTTTGGTACCTTTTAGTCACAAGCACAGCCTCAAATTCAAAGTTTCTTGCAGGGTAAAAGATAAAGAATTAGAAGATTTAGTAGAATCCCAGAGAAAACTTAGTGGGCTTGGAGTAAAGGAAGAATTGGGCCAGAAGGGGGAACTTGTAAAGAAGTTTGAGGATGAACTGGGAGATGGGAATGGGGATAGGCAAGTGGGTTTTGACTGGAATTGGCCACCTTGGAAGAATATTCCTCAGAGATATAAGCTCATTGGAACAACTTCTCTAGCTTTTGTTATTTGTAATATGGATAAGGTGAAATAACTGATGCTACTGTTGTTGTTGTTGTTGTTGTTGTTATTTTTGTTTAGAGCATGTTTGTGACATTTCAAGTTCTATATACTTGTGGAATCTATTGGATTTCATTAACTAGATTCAAGTGATGAGTGATGGAAATTCTATAATAGTTGCTTTTGATTACTTGTTTGTTATGCATGAATTCGTGTGCTCCAGATTGATCTAAATATGTTGTAATGTGTGTGAATTAAATGACCAATTAAATATACTGCTTAGACTTTGAGCTAATCTTTTTTTGCTTATTTGATAGGTGAACTTGAGTGTTGCTATAATTCCAATGTCTCATCAGTTTGGCTGGAATTCATCTATGGCTGGACTGGTGCAGTCGTCATTCTTTTGGGGTTATGCTTTAAGTCAGTTACCTGGTGGGTGGACGGCAAAGATTTTTGGTGGAAGGTTAGTTTTTATGGAATTAGAACAGAGCATCATAATATAGTGCTTCAGGTTGTAATACATTTTTAAAAGGGTAATGAATCATAAGAGTTTTCGACTTGGATGTATTCTGCACGCAAACAGATGGATGGCTCTTCAAGTTGCAAAGGATAAGGAACCCTATTAAAAGATCTATTAGTTACACAGAACAAACAATTGTTTGACACTATCTAACCAAATCACATGGCTGATAAGAAAGCTTATAAAATCAGTAAATAAGATGGATAATATGGTTAATTTTGGTGGCTGAGTGGCAAAAAACAATAAACGTAGTTTTTATTATAAATAATTTTGTTATTCAAGTACTATACTTTATTGTTAGTGCTTATAAACTACCATTCTGCTCCTAAAAAAGAATTGAATGTTTTTTGCAAATGATCTACTTGGATTTCTCAATCCTCTAGATTATGTTAATGATGAATATTCTTATTATTGGACAATCATATGTTGAATTTGAATCTCATTGTTACCCAAAATGGTATTTAATGGATATGGCCTGCCTGGAAAGAAATTTTTTTCCAAATCTAGCCATAAATAATCATAGATACATGAGCTTAATTAAGTGTTTCTTAAGGAAGGAGTGTCCAGAATATCATTTTCATTTTATTGAAGTCCCAAAGCTGTCATCGCAAGAAGAAAGAGAAAAATTTCTGTGCTAACTGCTATGTCTTATTATGTTGTACTCATGGATTTGCATTCTCTGTGCAGAAAGGTTCTTGAGGTTGGAGTTCTGGCCTGGTCAGTGGCCACAGCACTTGTTCCTTTTCTGGCTGGATACACACCTGGACTTGTTGCTTCCAGGATTTTGGTAATTGTATCTTTCCTATCTCCTTCTTTTCCTGGTCAGTGGTCACTTTTCTTGTGATTTTTTTTACACCAGTGGTTGTAGAACTATATTAGATGGAATTAGTCTAAGTATTTGAGGAGTATCCATCATTTATAACTTAACAGTTATGAAGACTATCATCCTTCTTTTAGTATTTTGTACTGAAAGTGTTCATTAATATCCTTCTGTTGTTTTTCCTTCCCACCACCTCATTCATCTTTCATATGTTTAATATAATTACAGGTTGGTATCGGAGAAGGTGTTTCACCATCAGCTGCAACTGACCTGATTGCCAGGCATGTTTGACACTGAACAGAGCTTAGGGGCATGCCTTTTTGTGGAGTTTGTACATTTATTTTTGAACTGCGTCTTCTGATATAGTTGCTTTGACACATCTTTTTAATGCACTTGACTCATAATTATGAATGTCTAGTACCTTTGGACTACTTTTGTTGTCTGGTTGTCTTTGCTGTGTGGCTTTGCAGTGAATATGTAATTTGAAATTGCTGAGACTTTTTGGATTTCTATTGTAATGTTTTCTGAACTTCCTACTTGTTTACTTTCATAATAACTTTGAAAATTTATTTCTATAATCTGCTAAAGCCTTTTACTAGAAGTTGTATTCTTATTGTTCATTGAATATCAAGTTTAGTTTAAACTTTTGCAGGTCAATACCACTGGAAGAGCGCTCACGGGCAGTATCATTTGTTTTCGGAGGTTTGAGTTTTGGAAGTGTCATGGGGTAACTCTTACTTAGCATAAGATTATGAGTTGTATTTAATCAAATGTATTTTAATTTTTGATGTCCTAGTTTATTTCCTATAAATCAAATATGTCTTTCTCCTGCACATGAACATTTATGTTTTTGCTGAATGAGCTTTATTACTATGAGTACAGGGTTTTCCATGAACTCTCGTGGATGCGTGTTATGGAAAGAGCACATACTTTTCCTATACTTATTTCTTTGATTTTGTAACCGTCTTCTCTGGCTTCCTCAAACCTACCCAAAAGGTTTAAAGAACAAAAGAGACTTTCAAATTGTGAAACTATTCTGTGACGCAACCCTCTAGCTTAACATTGTGTCTTCTTGTATCAATTTAGTCCACTTATCCATATTGAATTGCCTCCTTCAACTTCTGAATGAACTGTTTTCCTAAACCTGGAGAAGTATTGTACACTCACATGATCTTGTGTATAAACCTATGAGTGGGCCATCTAGCTTGTTAGGAAGCTGTTAGGTGCATGAAAATGTTTTACTTTTAGGAATATTATTGTCACTCATTTCTAATTTTGTGATCCTACAGGCTTCTTTTGGCTCCTCCATTAATCCAGAATTATGGTTGGGAGTCAGTATTTCTCATATTTGGCTTCCTTGGCATAGCCTGGTAAGTGGCCTGTATCTTCTTTTCTTCCATTGGGATATTGATCTGTAGTATTGCTTTTGATGTTGGCCTGCCACAGTGGTTAAGAACAATGTTTCTTTATAATGGTGGACCCCTAGAATATAGTAACAATCTATTGGTTCTCACTTGAGGCTTTTAATTGTAAAACTTACATTTTTCTCCACTTGATCGTGCACATCTTGTGAAATCAATTACTTTTAGATCTTTGCAATATATAGAATTCTACATTTTTATATCTTGATAACCATTGATCTTTTCTTTCTTTTCTTTTTCTTTTTTGCCCCACCTTTTTAAAGTGTTTGATACCATTAACTAGTTCATTAAGCATGAAGACTACTCATATATTTTAGCTTTCAACCTAAGGTTGTGATCTGTTTTGTTGCAGGTTTTTGGCATTTCAGTTTGTTGAGGATGATCGACCTCCAGTGGGTGCCGCATCGACATCAGGTAACCAAAATTTGCCTCTCTTTATCTTATGAGCACAAGACTGCTTTCTCTTGCCCACAAATGATTAAGGTCACTGTATTTTAGATGCCAAAAACACTAACCAAATGATGAGGTTAGTGTTTTTATGATAGGTTGTTTGCTCTGTGTATTCGTTTAAGTCTAATATATCAAATCTAATGGATTGGTTAATCTCTCTGTGTATTCATTTAAGTCTAATATATCAAATCCAATGGTTTGGTTAATGAACTAACCTGGGGTACTGAGATTTGTTGTGAGTTTCACGAAAGTAGTTAACAGTTTTCCACTTTCTGGTACGACTCAACAGTGCAACATCCTGTCTTACTCAAAAGCATAATGTAATATACCCTTGCTTTGAACTACTCTGCACTTTTAGTATCCAAAGAATGAAAAGCTTCCTTACTTCAATGTATGCGTGGTGTGATGTTGTCATGTATAAATGTTGCATGGACTATTGTGACTTGCTTATTATGATTGTTTATGCTCGACTTGAATTCCATGTGGAAGTTAATGAATAGCATTACTTCATCCACATATAAAAATGAGTATATTCATATATGGCGTCATATTGATGGACAGGTTTTTCCCTGTGCTTTATATCTATTTCCTCCTTTTCTTCTTTCTTTTAGGTGCAGAGATTTGTTGTTACTAATAACAGGAACCATTTTGCTAAGCTAGAAAGCACAATCTTGTAACAGGAAATCGTGATGTTGCTGTAAAGTTTGATGTGTTTAAATTGCTGATTTAGATCCTTTTTCTTAAGGCTGATAACAGTTTCCCATATCCAGGACTTCAGTCCTTAACGGAGAATAACCCAGTAACTCATTCCTTGGAGGAATTGGGAGGATCACTAAAGGTAACAAGCATTTGTCTTTTTCTATATTAAGGTTTACGATCCTCTTTGCTGTTACTGTCAGAAATTGTCTATATTACATTTTAATTAAATTGAGGTATGTTTTTGAAATGTGAATTGGTTTAGAGTCTTTTAGACACAAAAAAGTACCAAAGGCACATTAATTCCTAAACTGGTTTAACATGAAAGATCTGATACTTCTCATTGCTAAAGGATTCTGATTCTGTATCAAAATCAGATTACTATAAACTGTTATTTTAAACAAAATTGCACAGTTTTCTTCATGCAGTCTCTATTACCAAATTGCCCAGTTGTCTTCAAGTAGCCTCCTATCTTAAAGAGAAATTTGTGGGAAACATTTGCAATGCCTATGTAGCGTAAATGGTATTATGAGGTTTATTGACATATTAACAAAGTGTACTGCGAAATAATCCTCAGTGTTGGTATATTTTTGGTTTTATTGCTAATGTTTTAAATTACAGGATGTACCCTGGAAGGCATTTTTTGAAAGTAAAGCGGTGTGGGCCATGATATATGCGCATTTTTGTGGAAGTTGGGGTCACTATACTTGTTTGTCCTGGCTTCCTACTTATTTCAGGTTTCTTTTAAATATGATGCATCTTGAACACAAATTCGTTTTCTATGAGCTTATTGGCATAATGTTTTATGAAGCTTTTGCTATAATGTCTATAAAAAGGAAAAGCAATCTTTATCTATTGCTAAAAATAAAAATATAAATGCTCAATATAATTTTCTGGAAGCATGCATGCTGTTAACTACATGAATGACATAAGACCAAGACTGCCATTTACTAGATAAGGAAAAAGTAAATCTTTACATTGGAATCTGGTATTTCAAGATGGGATGCTTATGATTATTTTAGTATGAAAATAATAACGTCCGGTCTCCAAAACATAGGATTATATGGTAAGGCCACATTTAGATGGTACATGCAGCTCTGTGGTATGGATATGGAATTAAAATGTACTTGAATTTGACCAACTGGGCAAATGTTCTACTGGGAGAAAATTCTAGGTAGTTGAAATTGGAGACCTATTAAAAACCATATGATGCCCTGGTAAAGTACATTAATATCCAATGCGGGTGACAAATGAAAGCGGACACACCTGCAGATATGATGAGCAAGCACATAAGTTATCATATTCGATGACTGAGTGACCGGAATGCCCCGCTTGTGTCTAATTCACGCTATTGCATCTTTGGTCTCAAGACTTAATTATTAAATCGGTAACTGAAAAACTAGTTGCCAACTTTCCATGCACATGCACATGGCACATACTACCATTGATGATATTTTATTTTATTTTTGTTCTTTATGTTTATGTCCTTTAATTTTCATTAAGAAACTCAATAACTTGTTAAATTCAACAATTAGTTTTTCATTTATATATCATTTATTTTTTGAAGAAACTGAAGTTTCGGCTTGCACAACCTGCAGTGAGGAGCTGAATCTTAATCTGACGGAAGCTGCATGGGTGAGTTTATATCATCTTTGTATCACTAAATCCTTATCACATTCCTCGTTTCTAGTTATAGAATGGATTATTGTGTCTTATACATGATAGTCCATTAAGTAACATATATTAAAGTACAATTTTACATATAAAAGTTTATTGGTAAACATACCATCTTTATTTCAGGTTGCAGTCCTCCCTCCATTAGCTTCAATTTTTGTCACCAGCATAGCTGCTCAATTGGCTGACAACTTGATTGCCAAAGGTGTTGACACCACCAGGGTAAGTCAAGTAAAGCAACTACTTCTGTTTGCTTCTACTTATGCAATTTGATAAAATATGGGCTCTAGTATATAGAGAAAAAAAGTAATTGACACTGACTTGATTGCTGAAATGAGATTTTTGCATTGTATAGAACCTTGACTTCTAGACTCAAAACATCAGTGAATCTTTTATTGCATAATGTGTATCTTGAGGCTAATGGCCGGTGTATTTGTTTATCTTGTGGTCCTCGCTAAAGGAAGCTGAGCAGCTATGATATGGTGGAAAAGGTCATCTGATTGGTAGGAAACATAAAGTAAAATATGTAGATAATATGTAAATTCCCAATAAAGCCATGAAACATTATCTTAATTACCTCCTGGCATATATCGAGCAGGATTGTCTTGGTTATCTCGTGACAGTAGTCGTATGGGACTAGTTAGTTTCTCCTCTCCACTTCCTGCCCATGCCTCGCAAAGAAAACTAGAACACCTCCCTTTCCCCTGATTTGACGGAGATAAAGTATTTATCATTTGTCTTTCACTGCATTGCTCAAAGTTAAATATTTGGGAAGTTAATACTCTATTAACATACTTGTTTCTTTGTGGTAACTAGCTCTTTTAGTTTCATCTTGTTTGTCCTTTACTCTTAGCTCAACGACAAAGTAATGTAATTTCTTAATCCAAATTAAATAAGATTATTGGTTTTGTACTAACAGGTACGCAAACTTTGCCAAACGATTGCTTTTCTCTCTCCTGCATCTTGTATGATTCTTTCTTCTGTGGATTTGGGATTACCGCCATGGGAAGTTGTAACAATTCTCACTGGGGGTTTAGCATTGTCAAGTTTCGCCTTATCAGGTATTCGATCGATTGACTTTATTGCTTAAAAAAGCTTTAGGTACTCACTCATCAAAGATGCCTTTTCTATTTATTTTGAAAGTGAACTTTTTATTTTTGTTTTTGGCTTGTAGGTTTATACTGTACCCATCAAGATATTTCACCTGAATATGCAAGTGTACTTTTGGTAAGTGATATAACTTGTTTAAAATAAATCAGTGTGTGTGTATGATAACTACTGGGAACCAGCTTTGTGAATAGCTATATGATAGTGAGAGTTGTAGAATACTAATCTCTTAAGCAGTCTAGAGACACATAATTTTAGTTGGCAGAAGAAGGAAATTTGGTCGAACCATTTAACTAGCGAAGTTCTTTCAGCATCTCATTTCATGACAGCATATAGCTACTTGACCAAACCACTACACCAGCATTTCTTCTGCCCAATTATTGAAAATTGTAACTTAAAATATACGGTGCATTCTTTCCTCTGTTAGATGGTCCACTAGATCATGGAATCGTTTTGAGCGTTGTATAGTTTGGCAATGTCTTCGTTTACTCTCTCTCTCTCTCTCTCACACACACACACACACACACTCATGATTTTGACATCATTTTGATCCTGCACCAAGTAAATTAGGACTTGGATTCATAGGATGGTAGTTATAGACCTCTAAGCTTCTCAGTCCATGCAGAGAAATCTCCAGGTTGTACTTTTGCTTTGGTGCAAATTACCAACATAAATCTCTTACATTTTCCAGTCTAAAGGTTTAAGATTATGTTTGCTGAATCCCCAGGGCATCACAAATACAGTTGGGGCAGTACCTGGAATTGTTGGAGTTGCTCTGACTGGTTATCTACTTGATTCCACTCACTCGTGGAGTGTAAGTTGCCTTCATTATGGTCCCTCATATGTGATCCTGCCTTGTGGGAATACATGTAACACTTTTAACTGAAGTGTGATTACTTGCATGGTTTGTAGATGTCGTTGTTCGCACCATCAATCTTCTTCTACCTCACGGGCACAATTGTCTGGTTGGCATTTGCAAGCAGTAAACCACAAACTTTCTCGAAGAGAGATTGAGACCCTCTCATGCAGTCCTGGAGGTGAACAATAACTCTTCATCACTAACATGATCACTTTTAACAATTTTGGTAAGAAGTAACATTGGCTGATTGTAATTGTTTGTGTTGTATACATAATTATTGGCTTGTTGTATTTTGGTCAAAGATAAGTTGTGATGCCACATATAAACATATTATCCTTGTAAATCTTATGCATGTTTTTTATTCTATTTAGGGATAGGAGTATTGAAATTATCTACAGATTCCTTATACTGATAATTATTAGAAACTCTCTCTCGCTCTGACTCTCTCACTCACACGCATTTGTGGTCTCTTTGGATCAAATTGGAACCATGAATGTATGATTGACCTATTCATAATATTGAGATCTTTAACCTCTTCCTTCCCCCTTTGATGTGTCTGAATTATTACCTTAGATTTGCTAATGTTTGGAAGGGTAGGGAAAAGACGGAGAACCTGCATTGCTACAATCCACATGACAAGAAGCTCATCTTTCCGAGAAGGAAAAATTAGGGGAAAAAAAATATTGGATTGCATTCTATATATTTCTTGATTATTTATCTGTGGAACCAATTTTAGCTCCATCTGTTTTCTCACCAACAATGTATCTGCAAGCCTTTTAGTACCCTCCATTCCCTATATCACCTACAATCTAATTGCAAGCTTGGAGAATAATATATGGTATATGAGCAAATACAATAGAGTAAGGAGCGACGGTTATGGGCTGTGATGCATCTGCAGATTGCGGCTTCAGTTGAGGGATGTTCCCAGATTCATCCACTGTGAGTTCATCCCCGTTAAGCAGCATAATCTGGCTGTGCAAGTCTCCGCCTTTAGCAGTCAGATGGTACTCTTCTCTCATGGTTGAACCTATTTTTTTATGTGGAGGTAACTGAATATACTTTGGTCTATGATTTCTGTGTTTGTGTCCTCGGTGTAATGTACCACTATGTGCCAGTTTTACTTGGACAGAAGTATTACCATCTAGGTTGATCAGCAGCAAAACGATACCTTTCTGCAACGCACAGAACCTGATTAGCTTACCAGTTTATGAATTATCTTGAAAATATTGACTGTAGGAATGAACTTACAGATTGCTTTGCACAATGAGCATAAGCACGAATTTTTTTTGTCCCAGTAAAATTCGTTGATAGAACATTTATGCCCATTAACTGGTGCCAGAGAAGAGCACTGAAACAGGGAAAGCAGAATTTAGCAAAGAAAGTAATCACGATAGTAATATGTACAGTATAACACCATGACAATGTTATTGACTAGGTTTATTGAGTGAGTATTTTAGGGGTGACCTATAATAATCTGGATTAGGTACAAAAGTTGTGGTATTGAGTAAACCATAGTTTCCACCAATCAATGTCTGCCTGCAGTAAGTCTTTGTATCATAAGCTGACGCCATTCCTAGTTGATCTAGATACCTAGAAATGAACATACACAAAATCATCAGAGAAAAACAATTGACCACAACCAAATCATATGCATATGATTTTATCGGAAGATACTGATGGATTACCAGAAACTATACACAAACGCATTAGAGACATGGTCTCGACCACTGTTGTATGCCCCTCCGGCCTCACCAACCCATGCAGATGCAGAAGTCCCAGAATTCTTGAGGACGCCCTTGAGTTTACTAAATGTATCAGCCTCGCCATCAAGATATGATGGATCTAGAATCTTTTCAACAAGGTACTTATCAACTCCTGTTGATTAAGAAAGAAATTCAGGTCAAAAGCAGGACCATTTTGGCCGTACAAACATCCAAGTTTTTCCGCTATGATACCTGGTCCCAAATTGTATATATGGTGGGTGAGTACATCTACAGCGTTGTTGGTTTTGTGTATAAAATTTGTAAACCAGTTGGCATCAAAGAATCCTCCTGGCGCTATAACAATTGGCTTGTTAGCAACGACCTTGTAGATTTCTTGCACTTTATTCCTTAATACAATTGTATCAGAAGCATACTGATCAGCTGCAACTCTTGTTCCAACTCCACTCCCACTCAGTTCATTTCCTGGCCAAACAGATATTGAAGAATTACCATTTTGACAACTAAACTAACCTTAAGGCTAAATTAGTGTTTATACGAAACCAGTTGAAAATAGAAAAGCATCATTTCTGCACGAGACTTAATTATAAATGGTTACTGTTCTTACCAAGTTCCCAACCATAAATGTTGTATCCCTTTTGGACAGTGTAATTTATAAAAGCCTCAGCATTTGTGGAATCCCAAGCTCCAGCAGCTGAACCATCAGATTGTATTTTCCTCCCATTCAAAGCATTCAAACCAAATATTATTTCAGCTCTGGATTGAACACATGAGCATGTTAATTTTGAACTTGAGAAAACAATGAAAAATAAAGATCGATTTATAGTTAGAAAAATTAATGCTTTTTACCCGGATTTCTTGAAAAACTCATTTAATTGATCCCATCTGGACAAAGGCAGGCATCCTTGAGTGAAACCAAACAGCTCTGATGGACTTTTAACAAATGATTTGCAGGGTTGATAAGTCTCAGTTTGATATATGACCTTATCTTGCAGGGTGCCCCCTAGTCTAATCTTTAGTGGTGAAAAAGCTGCAGAATGATGGCAAATAACAAGTTTAACTCCTATCATGGAAATATAATTCATAATAAAGTTAAAATGCTGTAGTTTAGTGATGAAACTTCAAAGAAGACAACAAAGTTAATACCTTTTATTGCGTTTAAGAAAATTATGTTGTTTAAATCCTGCATGTAAAACAAAGAAAGATCAAACAAGTGTATAAAACAAGAACCCTGCAGTTCAAATTCGCCACAGCATACAACCATCTAAATTCTTTTGGACAAACATCTGTTTGTCAGCAAAATGAAATCTTTCTTGTTGTTAGAAAGTTCATAAAACTCACGATCCCACATGAAATTTCTAAAGAAAAATCTGTTAACAAAGAAAGCAGAACAATTAAAAAAATTTTGGACTTCAATTACGAAGTAAATAACAGAAACATTAGCTTGTTAAAGATTGTCGAGGATAAGTAGCTCTGAATCTAATATTTTCTCCCTTCCTCCTTTTGCTTGTAGAAAGCATCAGAATGAAATTCCTAACCATCAAAAAGCTCCTCCGACACCCCCTACAGAGCATAAAAATTCTCTCTTTTTACCAAGACAATGAATCCAAAGCTGGTAGTCTTTTCATATTAGTATCTTATTTTAGCCAAAACAGAGAAAACAGCACCAAAAAAAAAAAAATCATCATCCCCTATCATTTCACGAAGACTGAAGTCATCAACAACTTCAGCACAACAACGCTGCACCAAAAACACACGCAAACATGAGATGGATAATGTAGGAAGACGAAAATAGTACTACCAGATTGAGCAGAGAAGCTTGGTCCCAGCTGCACGTCCCATAGTCACATTTCTCAGGTGGCCACCAATCCAAGGTGGCACAAATGGAGTCGCTATCTATTTTTCCAATGGCACTAATCCCATCTACAAATACAAAACCTTCAGTCGTTCCTGCAGCTGCCACAAGGTTTGGGCACAAAAAAGTGGAACTAAAACTGAACAAAAATGTCCATACACAAAATCCTAGATACAATACTAAATAACCCATCTTTGAAATTTGGACGGTCGGACCTCTTTTCAATATCTATATTTGTCCGTTCAACACTTCCTCTGGAGCAATGCTAAGCTGGGGTGCCACAACTTTTTCCATTGCAGGCCTCTTGCAAGATTATATACTACTTTATAGTAGCAAGAAATAGGGTAAAAGATGCAACAGATTAAGGTAAGTAACATATTTAATGACTTACAAATGCATCTAAGATATACCCAAAAAAAAAAATTATTTTTGTTGCACCTTTCAAAAAAGGAATTTTTGTTACAGATATTATAAACTAATGTCAAGATTTCTTGGGTTTGGGTAATTGTAGAATGGACGTCAAGAGTTACAGGTTGGGTCTGAGTAAAATTTATAGAATACTTATCAGATTGGGCAATTCAGTTGGCAGTGGGACCATCAGCAGTGAATGTGCTTTGCTTGAGGAAAATGTAAAGGGATTGCTGAACCGATGGGGGAAAAGATAAGCATTTGTTGGGTTGGGTATTGGGGTCCACACTGGTCTGGTTCTGGGACAAGGATTGGTTGTAATCATGTTCGACACAATTGAATCAAGCCAGATGGATATCATCAATTATCAAAGCTTGTTAGTACCGCAAACTGTAATGCGAATAGTATAAGGATTCAGGTGGATTTGTTAGGGGTTAAAAGAGTTAATCCTGGACAAAGATGTATAACAAGAACGAACATCGCATCAAAAAATCATTTGTGTTAGTTGAATGACTACTTATAAATCCATAAAATTCGCCACGCTAGTACATTTTCCCCATTTCATTATAAGCAGAATTATAGGATGTGGCTTTACAATTAAATTTTAAACCTTTGTTGTTCTTCTTTTTTTATTTTATTTTAGTCTTTTTGGGTCGAAACTTCTTCATCCTTATTCTCTTAATCACTCCAAAAAAATCATGAAAATCTGAGGCCGATGATATTGTGTGTATATATGTGTGTGTAGGGTATGCAAGGTTATGCGTAAGGTTCAACTCGTGAGTGTGTGTATATGTATATGTATGTCTACACACATATATACACATACATATACGTATACAATACATGCACACACTGTAAATAGATAAATGGTCAAAAACCCAGACTGCAATGGCAATATAGCATATTATTGAGCTGTACTAATGGACAAACAAAAAAGTGTGGACAATCAGTCAATTATTATGGCACTTTGGTACCCGACATAACCCGTGAACATGTTGATATATGCTGCATAAAGTTCACCTAATTAGAACAACTAGTAGGCAATTTGCATGGTACATATGCAGCCATTCAGCGTAGCAAGTTTTGAACTTCAGGGAATTCCCTTAAATTTATCTCAGTTTTAGGAATGACTTAAGTGAACTGCCACCGAGAGTGAACTACCAAAACCTAATCCATTAGAATTCTTGGAAGAAAAATCATATCCTTTCTTTTATTTGGTGGAACTTGTTTTTCTTCCCAATACCTACTTCCTGTGAAATTGTGCGTCTTTGTGTTATCCACCCACTGCACCAACGGCTACATATGTACATAATTTATATATTAAATCAAATCCTTGAGAAAAAAGAGTTTTATATTTTTTGATGGCAATCAAGATCATACCTCTGCGTAAATTCTTGAATTGGCTTTTGTACCTTATTTTTTCGATGTTGATCAGATTTTTATTTGTTTATTTATTTATATTTGAGACAAAGTATCCATACTTTTCTAAGACTTGCTTTGTGACATCTAGATATTTATTTACTTTTAATTAGTTCTGATTTGCCTACACCATTTGAGACAAAGTATCCATACTTTTCTACAAGCTTAACTTCGCAAGTTGCAAGTTGCAATCAGGATGGTGGAAAAAGCCAATAGCAAGATCGATTACCCCGTGACTCTATTTCCGTAGTCAAAACTAGACTTAGTGCATCAATAACACTCTCTTTGTCGGCTTGTTTATTTAACTTTTTTCACTTTTTAGTGGCTGCATCTCTCGGTTCCGCTGATCTTTTATTCTTTTCCTCCTTTTGATGCCCACTATCTTTTGTTTTACATGATTTCCGTTTGCTGTTTGACCATGTTGATATGGTAAGGACTGGACAAAAATTCAGTATATTCTTCCTCTAGGTCGAATTCTTAGACGTCATTGCTTCAAAGACAACACATCTTTTTTTCTTTTTCTTTTGCGTTAATATTTGGTTTCTTGTTTGTCTGCATGTGTGAGCTAGCACAAGCACAACAACATCATGGTTTCTAGATGAAAGCACTTTATTTATTTTCTGTTGATTTGTGATTGAGAACTGAAGATTAATTTGGAAGCAATTCGATGGTGGAATTGCGTGTCCAAGTTTTTGTCATCTCTGCATACTGAAAGCACTAGAAGTTATATCCTAGTCTTTTTTGTTCTATGATTCGTTAGGCTCACCATCATGCTGTTACCCAAAACCAACGCTTTAGTAGTCGATCATCAAAGTCAATTTGTTTGGTGGTCCGTTTTAGGTTGATGTGCTCTGATTCATTTCATTTTGGTTCAAGTCAAAGTTCGAAATGTTATGGACAAATAGTTTAAATTTTAGATGATTTTACTTGTTATATATGACTAAGTCGATTTATTTGAGTTTAGGTTTCAAATTTTCAGCATTAATAAGAACCAATCTTCAAACTCATGATCCTTAACAGGCCAATTAGATTTGGTTGAACAACACTGGCGGGGGCTAAAAGAATGTAAAAGTCTCATTCAGTGCCGTCCACGTATGCGTCGCGCTCCAAAACATTAGGCAAAACAAATTGGGCCGTCTTCAAGAATGCATATTAGTATTTTAACTTTCTAAGGACTTGTGATTAAGTTGTATACTTTCCTTCTGACAATTTCTCCTTGTCATACATAGTTGTCCTTATTGGTTCTAGGTTCATCCCACAAAGAAAGCTTAGCATACTAAACCAACAGGATTCGGAGTTTTTTTTTTTTTTAATAAACCTATACTATTACATTACAATTGGGAGAAGGACAATAGTATTGGTAGAATTTGACTTTCCAACCTCTGGGGTGGAGTCGTAGAGTTTTACCCGCTCAACCCTCTATTCCTTTTCTTTCTCTAAAGAGAGAACATAACTTTCTATATTTACCATTCGACCTTCCTTTTAGTACTTCACTCAATTTTACAAATATATTTAGCAATGTTTTTGGTCAATCCATGCTTGAATCTTGTAGTAGGTACCATGATTTTGAAAATCACTAAATTTGAAGTACAAGGTTATACGATTGTAAGAGATGGGGAGCGACTTTGACGGTAAAACAATCTTTTAGAGGTCATGAATTTCAATCTAATTTGTCCTATGTCTGTCAATTGGACAAAATTTTGAAACGAAAAAAATATCAATCTCTTGATTCTAAGAGAAGAACCAACAACCTGTTATTTTCTAATTAACTAAAATTGTCTGTTAATTACATATATTATCAATGTAAATTGTTCTTTATGGGAGTTCTTTCTGTTATACTAATTTTGCATTTGGGCTATTGTTGCCCATTTTCCATGACCGGGGTCGAATTTCGGGCCTCCGCATGAGGAAGACAATCCCTCGTCTATGGGCTTTAGCTGAACTCTTAACCAGAATCCAAGTTGCCCGATATAGAAGTTGGGTTGGACTTCTCATTATAGACAAAGGAACAAAAATAACTATGTTCACCAAAATGGGAAAAAGTTAATATAATGCTGAACTTTCTGTTCTGGAAAAAGTTGCCTTTGCGTCAATCTCTCACTCAAGCACGTAACAACAATAACTTCTCACACACTCTTTAAATAAAATTTTTGTGCCACTAAATAATGAAAAAAATGCGTGTAAGAAGTTAAACATAGAGTGCAAATATCACATTTCAACATTAATCACTAATAACATAAGAAATCAACCATAGAAAACGGTCTCTAATTCATTTCGGAGACATCAAATAGAAGAAAGACAAAATCAGATGGCATCACCCAAGATAATAAGGCGCCTCGTACTACAAAGACTAAGAACTGAAAAAAACATGACAATAATAAAAACTCAGAACTGAAACACCAAGCATAATATTTTTTCTTTTTTTTTTTGGGCTAGTATGTCTAGCCATAGGTTCTACCTAGTCACCCTCTTGGATGATTTCTCAACTTAGCCTCCGGAAGACCTAATCCGTACCAAGAAACAGCTACATCAGAAACCTGGAACATTCTACTATCTTATTAATTTCCAAGAATAGCATGTAAAGATTGTAGCACACCACTCATGGATGATAATTCACTGGTGCTGGTGGTGCAAATGGTTGATTGGCTAGGCCGAAGCAAAAGGTCTTGAGCAATGGAGGGAAAAAAGGGTTGAGTGGGAAGATTTTAGGCCAGCAATTATCATCCACACCAAGGGCAGCCCTGCAACATGCAGGACCAAGTATGCGGGGTTGTAGAGTCAAGAATGAATACGCAAGTTCTTCAACACATCCTTGGGTGCCCACCACAGCTCGCAAACAGGGGTTATCCCATGGCACGCCACCAAGCCCAATTAAGTCTAAGGTTCCAAGGCATGGTGTAGCCAGGATGGCTAGGCAAAGAACTATAGTTATGGCGCAAGATCGAGGCATTTTTTCAAGGAAGGAAAAGATTACTACTACTAGACTGTAGTGTTCGGTGAAGTTGTTATCAACTGGAAGTGGGATGTGTATATATATATATACTATTACAAGAACGAAAGAAGCATTTATACACATGAGGAAGTTATGTCTAACAAATTGTACCCGTTTTTTTGTCTATGGTTTTCGATTTCTTTTGAAGTCCTTAAATGCATTCAAATGCTGTTGTCTTAAAACGTTGTAAATACTAAAGTAGGGATGTTTTGTTTCTGGGAGGGTCTACATTTAAAGAATTAAAAGTATTTTAATTTAGTTGTTTAATGTGATTAGTGGCTTTTCAGATCGTGCTTAGAGAAGGTAAACAATGATGGCTAAAATGGCGCCGGTGTTAATAGGTTATAAATGGGATATTTATATACCAGTAAAAGAGACGTGTTAATTTAGGTTTCAGTTCTTTTGAAGGGCTTAATGCATTCTAATGTTGTTGCCTTAAAAAAGCTGTAAATGTCTTAGTTTTCAAAGGTTGTAATGAGAATATGCGTTATTGGGCAATTCGCAGTTAAAGTTTTTAATTTCAGGGGTTTATGTCGATTCATAACTTTTGAGACAATACACGTTTCAGAAGGTAAACAAAGATGAGCAAAATGCAAAATGGCCCTCGACCGACAATGAGTTCCTACATGTTTCTGTATCTTTTTCTTCTTTATTTTACTTTATTCGTTTGTGTGTCTGGGGGAGGGAAGGAATATATAGGAAATTTGGAATGGGAGGATTTTTGAGTAAGGAAGCATGATGTAGAAATACACAAGTCAGAATTAAGTTACGTGTAGTCTAACTGCAAGTAATCAAAATCAACATCACTAATAGATAATAAACGAAAACCATGAAAATCATATATTTTCAACTAAAATAAAGTAGGCCAAGAAATATCCTCATGAACGGTGCTTTTATCCTCAAATGCTTGGGTAGGAGGTTCTGCTGCACCTCTTGCACACGCTTCCAGAATGGATCCAGTGATCCTGGGGTCAATTTGAAGCGTGGCGAGATCGCATTTAGCTGCGATGTCAAAGATGGCTCCGCAACAATCCTTGCTTAAAGAATATTGATTGACCTTCTCGCGACCTTCAAGAATCTTGATAATATCGGCACCACATACTCCAATTTTACTCAGTGCTGTCAAACATTCCACTACTTGGCCAAAATTTGGCAGTTTATTACCCTCAATCAATACTTTTTGTTCCTGGGCTAGCCCCATTTGAAAAGGCAGGGTTAAACATCCTACAATCAATAGTAATCTAATTGCTCCATAAAATGATGAAAGTGATGCCATTTTATTTCGATGAAGTGTTTTTATTGAAACCACTCAAGAACAAAAACACTATGCAATTTCAGCCAAAAATACTGATTTTGGGGCTTGTTAGAATGAAAATGATGGATGAAATTTATACTAACATTTGGGATGGATTGCAATTCTACACGTGAAAAAATCTTTTTTTTTTCTCTCTAAATTGCTAGTCTAAACAAGGTCACTAAAAATAGTCAATCAAGAATATTGCACCCATCATACGAAATGGAAAGTTAATTAAGTGAAAATCCAAGTCAAATGATAGAAATATCCCCTTATGGTTTCATTTTGTGCACAGACGTATCTTTTGATTCATTTTCTTATCAGGGAATGGGTGTATGTCCTCGCCAATAGAAGTAGTATATATACGAAATATCAATTTTGTCAGAATAATCGGACAACTTTAACTTGCAATTTGTTTACTTACCTAAATAAACAAATAATACGAGGTTATAAGGGAGTATATAAGGTTACCAATTATATATGTCCTGGATTTACGAATCATTAATTTATTTTTAGTCGTGCTCATTCTATAATAAAAGATAAATTTTTTTAAATATTGATAATTGAAAAATGAGAAAACCGCTTATATAGTGATTGATTTAAAAAGAATATAAAATCTTAACTTATATTACCAAATATTAGTTATATGAGAAAAACGAAACTTTTTTTGAAAGCCTGGATCCTTGAACAATTAAACAGGAAATTTGATATGGAATGATTTTAGGTGAATAGGAGTGATTTTAGGAGTTAAAATTTGTATTACTTAATAATTAGTGATATTCCAAGAATCAGTAATTAGAATTGCAATAGTTACATATGAAATAACATACCATTATAATGGATTGAAAATATATAGAAAGTCTTGACTTGAATAAAATGACTAAATTGAAGTAACAAATAAGGAATGTTCTCTTAAAGGCAAAAATCAAGGATCAATTATACGATACACACACACAAACATAATACAATTTTAATCGCATTCCAATAGGTCCAAGGTCGGGATGATTGATCGCATTCCAACGGGAGCAATCCAGATTCACGAATAACAATTTTAATCATTCTTGACTCAGTTCTGGGCTCGATAGAATATGGGCTATTAACTACTATTAGAGAAGTTAAAATTGTAAACCAAGCCTTGAAAAGCTTAAAAAGGTAGTTAAACTTCTAATGTCATTGTTTAGGAGGAAAATGTCGTGATTATAAAAAATTACAGCACATATATGCACACATAAAATAAAAATGTCTTCGAAAAAAATGATAAATTTTGATTAAAACTTATTACTTTTCCACAAAAACTTATCAGTTTATGAGAGTTAGGATAACAAAAATTTGCATCCTACTTAGGCATCAAGTTGTTGTAAATTTATCACAATGCTACCTAAATGAGTGGTGGCCCACTCAGAAGAATTTGAAAAATGGTAAGTAAATAACGAGTGTTTTTAACATATAATTATCAAAATTAATATATGTTGTTGCAGCCCAATTTGTTACAAAGCATGCAGAGAGCCAATAATGAAAATGAATGGAGACTTAATATTCTCTCCCACTGTTCACCTAATCCTATGAACCTATTTAAGTGGTTTAATCTATGTACCTACATCATACGATTAGTAATCTTATCCCGTATTATCTCATAAACTAAATGCACCCGAAATGGTTTAATCCTCCATTGCAAATGCTAATTGGAGGGTTGAATACTTTGAGAGAGTAATTAACTGGAAAACAAAATGAATATAGGTATGGACTAAGCCCCTAAAAGACAACCGGAAGATAATAGACCCATTTCAATAAACCCCAGTCTGAAACTCGAACAAAAACTCAAAAGAAAAACTTTCAAATCATTATGGTGCATGTCCAAAGGGCGTCAAATTTCAACTTTCATTATGGATAGATCACCCAGGTTCGGGTAGGGCTGTCAACGGTCCGAGTCTAGACCCGGACCCGATCCGGACCCGTTGATTTTTTCCGGGTCCGGGTAGGAATAAAATTCCGTTTACCCGGATCCGGAACCCGGACCCGTTTTTTCTTAATAAAAAACGGGTCGAATCCGGAATGTCATGTTCCGACCCGGATCCGACCCGAACCCGTATATATATAATAATTATAAATTATATATACGTATTTTAAATTTTTAATACATAATATTCAATAAATAATAATTATAATATACATACATACGTATTTTACAATTCTAATACTCAATACTTAATAAATAATAATTATAAAATATATAAAAATATTTTATATTTTCAAAACCCGGACCCGGACCCGAACCAACTCGGATCCGGGAAACCAAATGCAAGACCCGTCGGGTCCCGGGTCCGGGTCCGGAACCTCAACACAAAAACGGGTCCGGGTCCGGAACATTCAATTCCGGCCCGGACCCGGCCCGTTGACACCCCTAGGTTCGGGTCCATAAGCAGTGCTCGGTCTATTAGTGAACCATCTCTCTAGGGATTGTGAAAGAGGTTTTACACAATGAAGAAAAAGATAAAGAAAAATATATTTGAGAAAATTACATCAAGTCTCTTAAAAACTCACAAAATTAATTATTCTTTTGTTAATCACTGTTGTATTACAAATATATGTTGTCTCATACAAGTGGGGTGATGCTCCCAATGTTAATTATGAAAACCAAAATTCCCTTGGTAATTACAATAGAATTTCAATAACTAAAAAATTTAGATACTTTTATTTTTCTTTCAAGTTCACAATTTTTTCCCCATAAATTCATTAGTGGTTGTTTATTTTGTCCTCGTTTAGGTTAAACTTTTGGGAACCGCTGTTCTTTATGTTACACCCTGCGTCCAAGTATTTGAAAATTTGCCATATACTGGTATATTTCTATTGGTATTCTCAGACATGTGAAACTGAATATTTTGATTTTGTTTTGGGACTTCTTGACTCGGTTCTGTTCATCTTAAGTGTTGATTTATGTTTTCAACTAGTGAATTAGAGTACGCATAGACAAGCACATTTTGGGCACCGCAACCTTCCAAAAGCATACCAACAGAAAGAAAAGGTCTTAAAGCTCATAAGACACCCGTTAAATCACGCATCCGCTTGTTCTTCGCCAGACAAAAATCTTTTGTGCAAACTTAACGGCAAAACTTTAAGAAGTTTTAAGAATTAATCTCTTGGATATGCTTCCTCACGCGGAGAGATCCAAAATCTAAATCTGAGTATGAAAACACATATTGCTATGTCTGGACGAATGTTTTTTGAGATATTTTTTAAAAATTATTATTGTAGCTGTTTTTAAAGATTCTTTTCGATAAATATATATGTGAAATAAAAATATAATTGAAAAACGTATTTAAATTTCTAAAATATATGTTTCTTAGAAACATTATCAAACAAACAGAGCATTTCCAGAACTATACTGCCCGTATGGTAAAGTTGAGGTTAAGGTGCTTATCTTTCACTTGCTGCCTTATTACACATCCTCAATAGAGAAGCAAAGCCTTGGAGACACAATTATTCAGAAAATAGTAAAAATGATTGTAATCTAAAGAAGGAATGGCTGTCATGTTACAACATCAATACAGAAGAGCCTCAAAGTCAAAGACACAATTATTCAGCTATAAGGTAAGAATGATCGAAATTCAAAAAATGAATGGCTGCTTGTTATAACATCAATACAGAAGCAAAGCCTCAATTATTCAGAAAATAGGAAAGAATGACTGTAATCTAAAATATGAATGGCTGGTTGCAACAGAGAAGAGAGAGAACCGAGGGACTGTTTAGTGTTAATAGTAATGACAACCATTTTTTATGTTTAGAAAACAACAATCACTTTCTTCCAATCAAAATAAAAGTAATTAATTAGTATCTTTATAATTTTTCAAAATACTTTTCTATCAAACTCATTAACCCTTTTAATTAAGGGACAAAAACCCAAAATATAAATACCTTTTTTATTTTTTTATTTTTTAAGGTTACCATTTGTATCCCTGACACTGATGCGGTCACCAAGACCCCCTTAAGATGAATTCATAACAAAAGAAGGAAAAAGAACAGCGAAGTATATAGTTCTATCCTTTAAAAGCGGAACATGTCAGAACCTATTTTCAAGCACTAGTAACGTCAGAAACAAACAAATTGCGAGCACTAATCACATCAAAACTAATCTTCAAGAACAAGTCCAAAATACCCATTAATTCCACAAATTGGAAGCTAAAAAGTCTGTAACAATATAAAAGCAGTTCATACTGAACAAAGATTGTGCCTTTCCTAAATCTAAGAAGACACAGACTAAACCTTCCTATCCCTATTACACATACCCAACCAAAAGAAATAAGCAGAATGAACACCTAATTCACTTTCTCTTCTTAGCAGGAGGTTGGTCTTCCTCATCTTCATCTTCCTCGTCTTCATCGTCCTCCTCATCCTCCTCATCGTCATCGTCATCACCATCATCATCGTCTTCATCCTCATCATCACTACCTCCTTTACCATTAGCTTCAGGATCATCCTCAGCATCCCCATCTTCATCATCTTCTCCACCCTCGTCACCAGAGAAATCCTCATCACCTGCATCATCATCTTCCTGATCATCATCGTCATCATCATCTTCATCATCATTGTCTGTGTCACTGGCATCTTTGTTTTCAGGTTCTGGCCTCTTCTTTCTATGAAGCTCGTCCATGGGAAACCTGTAAACAAAGTAAAACATTCTACTTGGCTACTGCTTATCTACCCAATATGTCATCCAGATGATACCAAAAAGACATCTCATTACCGCTTATCAGCAAAGAATGATGCTGTTAAATCATCAACATCCTTCGGCAGAGATCCTGTCTGACAGCAAAAATTCTAACCATCAAAGGCATGCAATGAAGCAACAATAAGAGGCTTTCAAACACCTGAGACCAATGAGCAAGAACAGCAAGCAGAGCAGTGCAGGTATGGAGGACTGACACAAACATTAAATCAAAATTCTAAAACAGAAAATCCGAACCGCATTTAGAAGCCCCAAGATCATAGAACATTTTCTTACCATTCATTTCTGTAGATACAAATATAGATCGAGCAAAAGTTTCAAGACTTGAAGGTGTTTCATAAGCAAAGATTTTTACATGCATTGACGAGGTTTGTATGAGTATAACGAGATTACATCTAGATTCTATGTTTCACAAGAGGAAGTGTTAATAAATAGTGTTCAAATAGTAATTAACATCAGCTCCATCCCAATAAATTAAACTGCATAAAAGACAATTCTATTCAATCATGCAAGTATCCTGAACAACTAATTTATCACTAATACGGATGTGTTCCAACTTTCCTTAGACCTTGAGTTTGGATTCCTCTTGCAAGGGAAAACATAAATGGATCTTAGAACAGCAAAGTTAGTAATTTACCACTAATTGCTGGAATGTCGTAATAAAATATAGAAGCAGAAAAGGGGAAAACATTTATTTACTATAAAATAGAGTACTTTCTGCCGGGATAACCTTCCAATGATTGTGTTAAAACTCAAACGTATGAAGCACTAAAAAAACTGCAGTGACACAGATTTGTAGAATGGAAACCCTCCAAAGAGCTATACCCACTGTAAGAGCATCTTCCACAACGAAATCAACAAATTAAGTAGTTTTCATGGAATAAAAGGAAAATAATTGATTTGCATTATCCTTCTCTGGTACTTGCATCTACAGCATAGACTACAGGGCTATGCACACCACACAAAGTACGAAGAAAAACTAGGATTTGCATCAAACATCACACACATTCAGTTGAAAATTACTTATAATCATCAACAAAGCAGTAACAACGCAGTTAAAATTGTTCTAACACTCGTCGAGTATAAACTTTCAAGAAAACTCATGTTTTGTGTTTTCAATTTTCTCATTATTCTGTATGCAAAAAGCTAAAGAGAACGAGGGCAACAAAAACCCTTTTACCACAACCCTAACCACATTAGAAAAAAACAAAAAGGAACTAATATCAGCAAAACCAATAGTTCAAAAAAGCAAAAAAAAAGAAAAAGGAAAGCATAAAAACAAGAACCCACATCATAAAAATTCAAACTTTACAGGAAAAATGTGAACCGAGCAAAATATTCTGTACCAGCAAAAGAAGGCAAACAAGAGATCTATGAGCAGCCAAAAGGGTCTCAGCCACCATGGCTTGCACCATGGAGGATACCATTATTTTCGGCATAGCATCAGAGCTGTGGTTGCTGACCTCCATTGAAAACCTACCCGAAAAATAAATTATACAGCAACTAAAAAAAAAATGTAAAAACAGAGAGAAGATGGGACAAGGAGAAAAGGGGTAAAAGAAAAATAAAAAGAAATAAAGGCCTTAAATAGACAAAAATAAGAAGATTTAGAGAGAGAGAGAGAGAGAGAGAGAGGAGGGGGGTTGGGTGGCACTGTGACTGTGGACTGGCGGAGTAGGGTTGCGTTCGGCCTTTGCCTCGGGTGTCCAAATCTTTTTTTTTTTTTTTTTTTTTTGAAGGGACTGGTGATCCAAATCTTAAAAAAAAATTTCAAAAAATTAAGAAAAGGGAAAAGGAAAAATAAGCTACCTAGGGTTTTTTAATGCATGAAAAACGTTTTATTGTGGGGTGAAATTGAGTTTTACGTTTTGTTTTTTTTCTGGGGTAGGGAGTTATTTCGTAGGCCTTCGAGTTTACGCATTAACTCTTCATGAAGATTTTGACAGGTGTTGAGTTGGATATTTAGGGGTGTTTGGTTTAGGAGAATGGGTATCATAAGGAATGATACACAACAATTATCATTCTCATTCAATGGAAATGATAGTGATTAATTAGGGTATTAATAATTTGTTTAAAATATTATTCTATCAAACCCATTAACCCTTACGACTAAGGCTTCCTTTGGAAGTTGGAGATGGAAGAGAAAATAAGAGAAAGAAAAGTTTGTTTTTCTTTCTTCCATTTCCTCCCAAATTTGGGAAGAAAATTTTCGCTGGGAAAAACAAGAATTTTTCCTTTCATTTCCTTTCTTTTCTTTCCCAACTTTTACTCCCAAACAAAAGAAAGGATTTCTTTTCTTTTCTCTCTTTACTCCCAAAAAAAAAAAAAATCTTTTCCTTTCTTTTCACTCCATTTATTTCCTCCCAAATGAAGCCTAAGGGCAAAAACACATTCACTAAAAAAATACATATCTTTTGAGTTACCCACTCCCAATATACTTTCACTCTCTCTCTCTCTATCTCTATCTCTGTCTCTCTGTCTCTCTTGTCTTTTGATTTAGAATATTTTTTATTAGTACTTTATAAATTTTTTTATAAAAATTATTTTTAATAAATTTTTTTTACATTCAATAATTGTTGTAAAAAATTGAATTAAAAATCAAAGATATATAGTACTATCTGTTAATACAATAAAAATAATTTTTTTAAAGATCATATTTGCATAAAACTCAAATTAGAGCATGGTTGTATTTAAATTTGAAGAAATCTTTTTAAAAATTTTCTTTAAAAAGATACAAAATAAAAAATCTAAAAAATATTTATATCATAAATAAAGATTTAAAAATTTTAAAATTTACTTGAAAGTCATTCCAATATGCCAAACAAGTATTCTTATAATGTTACTCATTCATTTATTAAACCAAACATGTTGGGAGAAATCATTAAAATACATACTTATAGTAGGGCTAATGATATCAATACTGATAGTGATTGAGGAATTTGAACCAAATGGCTCCTTAATAGGTTCTACAATTACGTGAAAATGAGGTACCATAAGGGAAAAAAATATTAATAACATGAAAATCGGTAAAAAGTAAAGATTATATGTATATATATATATGTATATATATATATATAATTTATTTAAGATACATAACATAGTGGGATAATCCTTTAAAAATTACTAATAACATCAAAATAATTAAAAAGTAAAAAACTATATATATATATATATATATCTAATTTATTTAAGATATTCATCTTAATGGGATAATCCAGTGTACTATATTACAACTTCAACCCGAAAAAGGTAAGGTGAGTTAGTAAAAAGAGATTTAAAAAGAATGGAAAGGATTTTATGGTAATATTAAAGTCTTGTACCGGAAGTAGTAAAAATAGGTACAAATTTAATTTTAGTAAATTTAGTTATTTAAGAAATCTCTGTTTTGTGTTTTACACTGATTTAGGCCTATTCCCAAAACAATGTTAGAATTAGTAACTTCAATTATTTAAATTTAATTCTGAAATTTGGAATCGTATATACTTTTTGCTGTCATTGTTAATACACACGGTAAAGTCACGTTATTTTGCGAGGGCCTATAGGCAGTAGAATGACTAGTTTTGTTGGAGTCAAGACAAGTTAGCGAAAAGAAATTCTCAACAAAAATTGTTTATTTATTTTTCTTTTTTTTTTTTGACAAAATTGGATTTTGTTCAGAGTCAAAATGTCCGAAGAGCATCTGCTGGTAAAGTTTTTAATTTTTTTTTAAAATATTATTGTCAAATTGAAGTGTTGGCACATCTACGAGGAAAGTTGTTTCCGACAAGGGATACTAAGGCTATCATGGCAATTAAACTCCCATACTAAGTGGTTGTTTCTATTCTTTTTCACTTACCAAAATCGAAAACAAAATGGGAAAGGAGGAGTTGGTTTAATTTTTTTTAATGCTTCTTCTAAGTAAGAGCTTTCTTTATAAAAAAAATAAACGATTGAATAAATTTTTTTTTGGGTCCTTAACTATAGTGATTATTTTGTCCCTGTGTATGCTTAAATGATGTCATAAATGGTTTGATTCAAAAATTATGTGGTTGCTTGCGGTATTGCAGGCCTATCTCTAGGTAAGAAAAAAAAAATTTTTTTTTTTGACACTTATTAGGGAATAAGGGGAATCTAGGTAACAATTTTAGTAACCCAGCACGGCAGCACAAAATTATTCCACTAATGAAGATTTTATGAGACTCTGCTTCCACGGGCTGTGTCATCTGACTCATCTCCCATTTCATTGTGCTTATGTGCATAAAATTAAGGATACGTGCCAAACAAGGATTTGCCTTTCCTTAATATTTTTTTTATTATGGAAAATGATATATTATTCACCACTAAGAGATGGGGATTGAGCTAGACAGGTGCACTTTGTACCCTTGTAAATTAAAAGCCATGTATTAGTAGTAAATTAATGAGAGGCAAATTTTGAACTCTTATTCTCCTCCCCACAAAGACTCAAGTATTTTGTTTTATCTCACGTATATAATACTTAGTGCTACATTAATTTTGGACAAGCAAGAAATGTTGCCGTTGTTAAGGCTCTTCCTCGTCCTATGCAATGGGCTGTGCTGAGACCAGTTTACCCAATCCGCCATTAACTTTGCCATTTAATCGGTGGTACACTAGGCCCGTGTTAAAAGCTTCGAATCCCCCTCCTTCCTTCTTTCTTTTTTTTTTTTTTTTAAATAAACTGAACAATTAGGAGAAAGGAAATAGTATTTAATGAGATTTAAATTTCCAAATTCTGAGGTGAAATTGTAGAGTTTTAATTGTTCGACTCCCTAGTTCATTTCTTTTTTTCTTCTTTCTATCTTTCTTTCTTTCTTAAACTCTCCTTTGGTTTCCTTCTTCGAGCTCAAGCCCAATTTACTGTTGGAACTTTATTCATCTAAATGTTTGACAAATATCCAGAGCTTTTATTGATTATAAGCTCAACCATAAATAAATAGGTAAACAACGCTTCTCAAATTTATGGCTACTTGTTTCGCGATTATAATTTTAATATCATTTTCACCGCGTCTTTACAATTCAATAAAAATGAGAACACCTATATACAAAATTAGTTGTCCACAATGCTACAACGTTCTAAACTGCGTATTAATACCTTACCTAAACTAACTCGCCAAATTTCATAATCACTAAACAAACTATTAAACCGATAGCACAAAGATAGGATGTATGCCATTTCTTAATGAATAAAAATAGGATTTTGGACCTTTCCCTCCTCCAATAGCAAAAGTAAGCAAAGTTGTTGGACAACTTTGGGGATCAACCGTATACCATCATGGTAACTTAACCAACTTGCCACTAGCCATATATTCTTTATTATTCATGAAAACGTCCCTTCTCGCAACTTTTTGTTATTTTATATAAGTGGAGTGAGATTCTAAAGAACTTCAAATTATTTACGGCAAACAATTGAGTCTATTTTATTTTTTTCTTGAATACTAAGGTCGAAGTTTGAATCCCTGTATACAAAAAAAAAAAAAAAAAAAAAAAGTCTTAAGAACCTTCTCCTAACCACCGGTGATGTAAGTTTATTATTCCTTGCATCAAAGGTGTTGCTGTGTCTTGAGATCCTAATTGCGATGGTTATGCTGCATCACAAGGAGCAATAGTGAGGAATAACCATTTTAGAACAATCATTTTCTTTGGTTCTTTGGTTCATTCGACTGCTTGCTCCCTCCCTTGATGAGGAGAGACTCAAAAATTGCTTGCTATAAATAACAATTTCGCATTTGTCTAAAGTTCTAACGACGAATTGGCATATTATGGTGTGTATACGTTCCGTTTCAGCCAAATTCCCGATGCAATATACCAATGGAAGGCTGGACTTGCATATGCAGTCTACAATTTATTAGCCACCCCCAGTCTCAAAGCATACAGAATATTTATTTCAGAAAAAATTGTCGCCTTCTAATAAATGGTAGAATTTGTGATCACAGAAAATATCAGTAACTAAATTTTTATAGATATTTTGTCCAAAAAAAAAAAAAGTTATATATACACACACACACATTGAAAACAAAAATTAAAAAAAAAATGTAAATCGTTCAATCTTCTCGCTCGCAGTCAACCTCCCATTCCTTACTTTCTCCTCTTCTCTGACTCTCCTTCCTAGAAAAACCATCGGCCTGTACATAATTAGAATTCGTGCTGATTGCTTATTGATTGATTTTCTGCATTTGCCATCGAATTTCTCCGGCGGATTGTATTTGTTGTGAATAATATTATGGTGTCGGAGATTGAGGTGGTGGAGGAGGTCGAATCAAGAGATCAGGTATCGACGACGATGACGGGGAAAGGTGGCGGTGAGATAGAGGAGGAGAGCTTGAGGAACGATGTATACACGGCTGCGGCCTATGGGGATATAGGAGAAGCTGCGGAAATTGGTGGAGAGCGAGGGCTGCTCTGTCTCGGAGCCTGACTCACTGGGTTACTATGCCCTCCAGTGGGCCGCTCTCAATAACCGCTCTGCTGCTGCTCAATACATTATTGACGTACAGTTCTTCTTTTTAAATATTTTTGGGGGTTGTATTATATATAGTTCAGTAATTGTGTTTTCACTATATTCAGCTTTGTTTTTGTAAATGTTGTATGGCTATTGTAGTTTTCTTTAGTCACTTGAGAGTATGAAACTGTGAGATTGCGGTTCCTTTTCGAAGACTTAATATTCGTATTTTGAAAATGCTGGTAAAAGTTGCTTGAACAGACTGGGTTGTCAAGCTTTATTATAGTGCATATGAAATACTTTGGAGCACGGGGAAGTAGGAATAGATTAGAAAGGCTAGAATTTAAGATTCTGAGTATAATTAAATCGTGGGGAGGTTTATTTTTGTTGGGTAGGAAATGGGTTGCGCTCTCCTTTTTGAAACTGATGGCTTAAGTGAAGAACTATGAGCATTGACTGATTTGTATATGGTGGTGTATTTTGGCAGCATGGCGGAGATGTGAATGCTGCAGATCATCCAGGGCAAACAGCATTACACTGGAGTGCAGTGCGGGGCTGCAATCCCGGTGGCTGAAGTACTACTTCAAGAGGGTGCTCGAGTTAACGCAGCTGATATGTATGGCTATCAGGTTTGTTTGCATTCACATGTATTTCCCTATGAATGATTTTTGTTATTTATAGGAATGCTTACTCAAGTATTATAAAGGCACATTGTCTTTTCATTATCATGATAATTATACTTTGCAGTGCTCTGAGATTATAATTTGTCTGCACATGGATTTTCTGGATACTTGCCTATATTTTTGTTTTGTGTGATTTTTGTTGCAGACAACTCATGTCGCCGCACAATATGGACAGACATCTTTCCTTTATTACATTGTATCAAAGTGGAATGCCGATCCTGATGTCCCTGATAATGATGGAAGGAGCCCTTTGCACTGGTACTTAAAAAATGTAAATGTTATTTTCTAAATCCGAGGGAAAAATTTTTTCATGTATTTTTTTGTTCATGTTTAGGGATGGTTTCTTGTCTTTTTGTGTTGAGAGTTAGGAGTTTAAATGTAGTTGAATTCCAGTTTATTTCTCCTTTTAACCCTCTAAGCCTTTCTTCCAATATAGCATTCTTAAATCCTTAGAATCATTGAAATCTTAGGTGATTTTGTCACACAGATTTGATTTTGTTGGTTGGTTTGTAGTTTGTCAGATTTAGTCTAGCTTTTCTATGAACTGTGAATTTGCCGACATGCCCATAGGTTTTCTAATATGCAAGCTTTGGCTCATCCATGTGAAATTGAAGTTCAATTTGGATTTGGCCAACTTATTAATGTCTGTGACTGGGACAATATTAGTGTTATTCACATCTATGTGATTCTCAGATATATTTTGCAATATCTGATGGTGAATACTTCACCTTCTCTGAGACTTGAATCAACAGCAATGTGGAACGAGGAAAGAGTGCTCTGCATAATAATTCTTCCTTCCTGTACATGGTGCCACTTTTCGAAGTAATAGTATTCCTTTATACAGAAGTAAGCATCAAATACTAAGTTTTTCCTTTGGGATGTAATGGGAACTGTAGGGCTGCATACAAGGGTTTTGCTGACTGTATACGACTTCTGCTATTTCTGGATGCCTATAGGGGAAGACAGGATAAAGAGGGTAACTTTTACACGTTTCTGTTCTTTTTTCCATTTGCTGCAGTTGATAAAGAGTGAGTAAAATAACAGATGTTCCGTGCTACTTGACTGTAAACTGATGTCTTTAAATACTACTGATTTCAGGTTGTACTCCCTTACATTGGGCTGCTATCAGAGGAAACTTAGAAGCATGCACTGTGTTGATACAAGCTGGGAAGAAGGAAGATCTCATGTTGACAGATAATACTGGCTTTACACCAGCGCAACTTGCTTCTGATAAGAATCATAGACAAGTTGCTTTTTTCCTTGTAGGTATTCAATAAATTATCATTTTGAGTTCAATTTACATTGCTGATTCATTTGTTTATTGCTCTTCATACCCAATTTTTGGTTCTGAAATCCTCATGCTTTGTACTGAATTGTAATTAACCATTGTTTTGCCTGCATTTTTTTTTTTGTATAGTAGTTTAACGTTGTCTTGTGTACCATTTTTCCTGTTTAAATCTGTGGAACTTGGCGAGTTTTTTCATGACCTTTTTGGTAATTGAAAAATTTCCTGGCCTTAAACCTTCTTTCCATGTCGAAAACAGTACGCTGCAGTCGGCTTGTTAGCTCAAAGCACTGCCAGGCACAGAGAGAGAGAGAGAGAGAGAGAGTGTGTGTGTGTGTTTTTTTTTTTTTTTTTTTGGGCGGGTGGGGGAGACTCTTGTCATTGGTGTGAAACGCATACTTTTAACTTTGATGCAACTGTGGATAACTTGAAAGAGAATGTAAATTTGTCTTTTGGTATTTGATCACTTAAGGCTATTCAAAATGGTTTGTTTTAACTGTTAGTGGTTGGTATTCCAGAAGAAGTTTTTTTGATGAAGTTTTGTCAATAGCGTGATGATATGCATGTTTCAGACAGTGAGAAGCATTTGTTCGACCACTGTCTCAGTTTTCGGAAATATTTTTTTGTTGGCCAGAAAGTCATGATGACTATGATATCTTGATTCTCTTAAACTTCTCCTTGCAACTTTGCCTTTGAAAATCCAAAATCCCACCAGGAATAAGGTTGGTTACCAATTGATGAGCTTCCAACTCACATGGTGCTTTTTTTATTTTATTATATTTTTCGCTTTGTCATTCCTAAGTTAGTGCCTGCTGCTTTAATTTGCAGTACATTTCTGGTAGTCCTTAGATCAAATTTTTGAATACTTATTTCTGAAGTTTAAAGCTTGTGATTTGCAGGGTAATGCTAGAAAGTTGCTTGATAAACGTGGTGATGGGAACAGCCACCTAGGGAAACTATCAAAATTGGGACTTGCTCCTGTACTTTGGTGTGTAATATTCTTGCTGCTTGTCACCTATACTCATTCAGTAATCATGGGTAATATTCCTGATCGTTGTTGTTTTCTCACTTGGGCCTTATCTTACACTATTATGTCGCCTGTAATCCACTATGTTACCTCCACTTGAACGCAGCTCCAAATCTGCCAAGATTAACAGCTGGCTTTGCGCTTCTTGCTTGGCTGGGTGTCTTCCTAGCAACCTCTGGATTATTTTTGTTCTATAGGTGCAGCAGGTACTTCCCACCCAACCCCCCCCCCCCCCCCCCCTCCTTTCCTTTCCCTTGTAGTATGAGGTTAAGAGTGCAATCTTTTGTATCCGGAACTTTTGTATGCTTGCTGGTGGATAAGTTGTTTGTATTAGTAACAGGCATTTTTTTATTTGTCAGAAATATGTTGCATTAAAGATGCTTCTGGTTGTCAAAAATAAATATTCTAAAATATTTGATATTTTTAGGTACCGGATTCTTGTTACAATGTTTTTATTTTTTGGTTTTGCATTTGTTAAATTTCGATTGAGATAATATGGTGAATATTACACCCAACCAACGTTGAATTTTCATGTTGTCTTTATTCATTAGATGAACACTAGGAATTGCATAAAAAATTTCTTATACTTGCAATGGGCTGAAAAATGTGTTGGATTTCCCCTTGCAGCAAAGATCCAGGTTACATCATTGCGAATATGCATGATTCTCAAAATATGAGAGATGATGTATGTTTCTTCCTTTCTTCTTCTTTGTTCTTGTTTACAACCTTAATTTTATAGCCCTAAATAACTTAGCCACATAAATTTTTATGCTTCTTCTCTGTCAGCCTAGCTGTCTTGCTAGATGTGTCTGAATTGCAGTGTCACACGATAAACATTCTTGATATTTTTTATTTTTTCATTTCTTAATTTTCCATCAGGAACCATTACTAAAGACAGAAGTAAATCATCCTGCATTGCTTGCTGGGAATTGGGCTCAGCTTTGCTCTACATGCAAGGTGCTATATGTCAATCTTCTTACCTTTTGACTTTAATTTTGTTTTGGTGGCTTTTAATCTAATTTAATAATCTTGTACAGATTGTTAGGCCTCTTCGTGCAAAGCACTGTTCCACGTGTGATCGTTGTGTTGAACAATTTGACCATCATTGCCCCTGGGTTTCTAATTGCATTGGCAAGGTTAATCTTCTATCTTTTGCTTGCGTGTATTTTTTGAGCACATATGTAGCTTGACATTTCATTGTGTGTTGCTAATATAACACAAGCGTGTCCTTTTTTGGAGGAAAAGGGAGCTGTAGTTATAGGGCTATTGTTGCATGGGCAACTTTATATTCTAATGAAATTATCTGAATTCTACTGCTCCTATAATAATAAATGTGACAGTAATGACACAAAACATTGGAGATATAGGCTGAAGTAGTATTGGCAGTGTACTTGCGAAATCATGCATGTGGAACACCTGGAAGTTTGATGTTTTGAGGACCCTTCAGAAAGGTTATCTTACCTGACTTATATATGTAGATGGAATTGTCTATCTGTGTAGGATTGTGCAGGGTTGTGCATGTTATTTGGCTCTAATGTATGAAAAATGAAAGGTAACTTTATGGACAATGAATGTATGTCATAGAGGAGGGGGAAAAGTGTGTGATGACAGGGACCATGTGACATAAGGCAGGTGATTTAGGAAGCTCATTGGGTCAAGAGCTGTAGGATATATTGAAGTCTTTCATATATGTTTAATAAATACTCTATCATCTCTATGGGATATAATATGTCTCTAAATCTACACCTTGAAAATCAAAACATGCATCTGTGTGTGTTACCCCCCCCCCCCCCGGGGGGGCAGCGCGGTTGGGGTCTGATATGTTCTTATCAACTGTTTGATTCAGAAAAACAAATGGGATTTCTTCTTATTCCTTGTTATGGAAATCTTGGCAATGGTGATAACGGGTGCAGTTGCTCTTTCTAGTAAGCCATTTTCTTCATCTTTATTGTGTGTAGCTCTCTTTTTTCCTCCTGTGTTATTTCCTTTAGGATTTATCTGGTTCTTTTGATGCTAAATTTAACTGCTTTTTACATTGCAGGAGTCTTGACTGATCCGTTAGCTCCATCTTCTTTGTGGGGTGGTAGGTACTATTGCATTTTTAATTTCAGATTTTTTTCTCTTCTCTGGAGTGGCAGTCTTAACTGTTGTTCAAGCTTCTCAGGTAGGTTTTGCAACATATGATCCCTAAAAACGCATTCTACCTATTAATGTACCTGTGTAATGAAGAAGAAGAAATTTCAGTATTTTTTGTCTTGTAATACTTTAATTTTCAAGGCAAGTGATTTTACTTGGTCTTCACATTTGTTTTAAAAAAATGAGGCTGATTAGAGAATCTCAAAGGCTTTAAGAAGTATTTTTGTTGTTTCTAAAACTATTTTTGTGTTGTTAAATCTTTGTTGTGCCACAGATTGCTCGCAATATTACAACAAATGAGGTAGCAAATATAATGCGTTATAGTTACCTTAGGGGACCTGGTGGTCGATTCAGGAACGCATACGATCGTGGGTGCAAGAAGAACTGTTCAGATTCTTGATTAATGGTTATAATGAAGATATCCAGTATGATGACGAATCAGGCCAATCTGAAGGTATCAGGATGATGCAGATTGCAAGGGCATCAAACCTTCAAAATGGGGCCTGCCATTCTCATCAAATCAATGGTAACAGCAATAGCAATGGTCATGTTGTGCTTAACGTCAATAATAGTACAAATAGCCTTCATTCTCATGTTCATTCTTCTCATTGTAGCCATAAAAACAATGCCAAAACTGATTCTGTTCCTCTAGGAATTGGGCTAGGTCAAAATACGGCCCGCTCTGTGTTAGCTTCATGATCGGTCATTTGCCTTGGGCGTGGATTAGGATATGCTTGTTTTGTAATCACAACTGTTTGCAAGCACACAGCAATGGGGTTACCTTAGGTTATTCATTTGATTTTTCTTTCTTTATCCATTTGGTCAAGTTCTTGTCCTGCTGGCTGCTACCTTTCTCTGAGAGAAATTTACACATCAAGGTTTGAGGATGATGAGAATGCCCATTTTTGTTTCTTGTTTCTTTAATACAAATCTTTTGGCAAATAAGAATGTTTCTTTTTGTTCTTTCATTGCTGTACAATGATCACCAAGTTATTGTGTTTCCACGGTATGTTAGTCTGTGTGAACTGCTGTTGCTAGCTTGAGTTGCTGTCTCTTTTGGAGAGGGATAAGGTTTCTTTATTCCACTTAATGAATGCATTTTTTATTTTTGTGAATTAAATAAGTCGGAGAATTTTCTACTTCTTATAAAATCATACTTCAGTGGAATTTGATGTATATTGGAATTTGATGTATATTGAGCAACTCTGTGAAGAAGAAAAAAATGAAATTTATCCCTTTCTGTTATGGAACTATACTTATCAGTTCCTTTTCCCCCACATTTGTTAATTATCAATGGCAATTATGAAATGAAAAATGATTACGAAGTCCCAGTGTAAATGTCCCTAATATAAAGTGGAACCGTGTTTAAGTTGCAAAATGCAGTTCCATAGATGAGTCATATCGCCTCTTAATATTATGCTTACAAGAAAATTTTTTATGATTATCGTCTCAAGATGATAAAAGCAGAGAAATGAACACATATTATCCTAAAAAGATCTCTAGGAAAGGTGTATACTTTTCAAGGAAGAGGATAAAAAGATACTGGTGTTGGTGTTTGGCCTTGCAACTTGTGATGCGAGCAAGCACTGAAGAAGATAAAGAGGTGGAGAAGAAAATATGTACCTGAGGAGGTAAAAAATTTATAGATGCTCTATTGAATCATTAAATTACTCCCGCGGCAGGACCCCGTTGTTCTAACGGTGGTGTATTTATGATTATATTTTATTATTGCTTTACCAAGAAAAAAATGATATTACAAATTTCCAAATTGCTACAAATATTAAATTTTTAACAAATGATACTATTGTTTGTTGTGGAAATTAAAAAAAGATATACAAACAGCATAATGAGGATGGGTAATGTTTAAAAGGGATATCATTTTGATTCCTAGAGAGTTCCCGAGTGTGTGAAGCAGAAGTATAGAACAATGGCACGAAAGTAGCACAGAGAAAATCTATGATCATGCAGAAGGAAAAAAGGGATAATTTTACGAAGTTTCTGAGATTCAAAACTTGTGAAGTAGATAAGAGTCGTTATGCTTGAATGACATGATTGATGCGTCAACCCCATATTTGCTTACCAATAGCAAAAGAAAAGATTTGCTTTAGCTAGTCCTGGATAGAATGACTAAGCGTTGCAAGTAATCGGATTCCATTGAAGCAGGATCGCGCCAAAAAAATAAATAAATAACTACGATAGAGGATTCATATCATTAAAAATACCAAATACTATGATATATGTATAAAAGATATTATCCTAAGTCTATGAATTTAAAACAACTGTCATTCCAACACATTGATGCAAGATACGTGTATATGTATGTTACAATAACGACTTCATGAGGATTAAAATTACAAACCAGGAGCATTACAAAGTAACCTGCAAAAAATACCTATCTAAAAGGTCATAACAGGGAGCAATGATGGCCTGGCAGAAACATACAAAAACGAAATTTCTGCCACTTGATCTTGCCCAGAACCTGGAATGAAACAAAAGCCCATCCAAAATGAGGTACAAAACATAGCTGCCACACAATTTGGGACGCATCTTCTAAGTTTACATGGGATTGTTGGAGGCAACAGCTGATGCAGCACAAAAAACCTGTAGCATGATTAATATATCCTCGTATTAGCGTGAGCAACAAACATAATAGCAAACATAAACAGAAAATTAAATGTTAGATTGACAATGAATTAATAATAACTAAAAATTTGACAGTTGAGACATAAGGTATGATTTAATATAAGCAAGCATATGGAAAACCGATGGAGCTCTCACATCAGCTATCCTAAATTGATTCTTACTCTTCTCTCTCTCTCTCTCTCTCGCCCCCCCCCCCCCCCCCCCCCCCCCCGGCCCCTCCAAAAAAAAAAAAAAAAAAACCCCAAAAAAAATTTAGTATCAGCGTGTGATAAGCTCCTTTCTGTGTAGTATACATGGGGTAACTCTGGAACGTAGCCTAATTATTTGCTAACATCAGCATGTGCATGACCTGTAGAAGTTCACTCACAAATGACGTGCTAATATCTCAGCAGTTCCGTCCCCTATGACCCCTACACCCTTCACAAAGATTATTTGAGTATCTTTGTTTGAGTACCTAATCAAGGTTTCCAACAAATGCCAATGATAAGAGGATAAGAGTTGCAACCAAACAACTATTAACCGATGCAATGCCACAAAGAAAAGTTGGCACTTTCACTCCCCCATGCATGAGCAGATGGTCAACCAATGCTATCTTCATCATATGCTGGTAGACTCATAGTGTTCTGTTAGAAATTTTAGTTAATGGTAATTTTATTGGTTATCATACATAAATTCCATTAGGCACCTAAACAAAGGAACAAAATTTAAAGGTGGATCTTTTAATGTCATTAGGAAATCCCTGAGTCTAGAAAAAATGGAATAATTTGTGAGGTGCACATTTCTAAGTCCTCTAAAACTTGATGAACGTTCATGGAGAATATGATATAAATTATATTTCTTTCATCTCAGCAATTACCATTGCCATATGTATAAGAAAATTCTACGAGTATGCAAACAGTATCATTAGCATGCTATTACTTACAAAATATACAGCACTATGGTGACAAGCAGTTTAGCAAGTGTTTTTTTGCTTCTCCAGAAATACCATCAGCAAAGCTCTCAAGCATGTTCAAGGGCATAATAGAGCTTAGAAACTCGCCGCCGCAGCAGCGGTTCTAATCGAAATGAAGGAATACCACTCTGCCATCTTTTTGCTTCATACATCTCATTCCATGCCTGCACAATCTCATCAATGTTGAATCCCAACCCTAAAAGCATTTTAAATTGTCAGAAATATAAGCAAGCAAAATCAATCAACATTTCACTTAAAACAATACTACATTCAAGATATTTAAGCAAGATTCACCTTCTAATGCAGTGTCATTGGAACAATGATTTTTCAACATAACAGCAATATCGGTTGGAGAAGCCCCAGCAAGTTCAAACTTTTCTACAGCAACCTCCAAACATTCTTGCCAAACAGGAAGTCCTAGTTTGAATTCCATTATGGATCTTTCATAAAGCATGGTACCCCACAAAAGATTTATCTGAGACCTCATATTTGTAGCCTGCTCTGTAGCTTCATCTTCAGACATGTCTGTGAACATGTCGTCCAACTTCATTTTCTGCAACACGGCTTTAATTTCACTTGGGTTTCGGAGCTTAAATAAACACAATTCTTCTGCTTCCTCCCACATTTGCATACCCCTTTCCATACTTTCCTCAGCATTGTTGTAAAGTTGAAGAACTTCTGTAGAAGGCCATGATTTCAAATCAACATTTGTGCCAATCGCATAATACCATGAAAGTTTTGCCTGCTCAAATTGTTGCTGCCCAAGAGGCTAGAATGCCTTCATAGAAATTCGGCTTGATAAGAAGCGCTTCTTCATATTTCTTACCAGGCTTACCAAGTATTCCTTTTGTGCCCAATCATATGCAATTTTCACCTGCTCTAGCACAGACTCTCCTTGAAGCATCTTCAGTGAAGTTAACTCTCTTCCTGGCCCTTGACATATGAACATTTCCCCAGTTGAACAGAGCCAAAGCAGCCATCTCCTGGAACTTTTCAGCAGCCATGCTTGAATAGGTCTTGAGCCTCCTCACTTGTTACTGTCTCTTCCAAAGCCTTCAGAGTAGAGCTTCATCCCAAGCTCATGCAGATCCAAGTAAGAATCAGGATCAAATCCAACATAGTTTCCTGAATAGATAAGCAAACTGGATGATCCAATCCTCAATACAAAATGGTCTATTCAGAAATTCCATCTTTCTTGCCAAATTTCCATTTTGCATCTTGTCAATTTTGTGTACCTCTTCTTCCCTGCTTGCCTTCTTGTAAAATGGATCTTGCTCTGGATTAACTTCCACAACATACAACCTGAAAGAACCATGATCAGCAGCTGCTTCAGCCCACCTCAGTTCCTCTGTAGTCGTGATTGTGACCAAATCACCTTCCTGGTCCCTATATTTGATAAGAACTGCTTTAGAACTTGGGAACCGATCACTGATAGCCTGCCTTAGTTGTAAAATACTGCAATTTGCTGGAATCTGTGCCCACCTTATATCATCGCCAAATACTACTTTTACTGTCTGCTTAGGCCCTTTTTCTGCAGTACTAGTTATTCTTTCCTCCACCACCAATTTATCTTCAGCTTTCTTCTCCTCGATTCTGTCTTCAGCTTCCTTTTCAATTTTATTCTGAGATTTTGTTGCAGCAATTTCGGGCTCAGCCTTCTTTTCAACTTCTATAGCATCTTTGGAAGCATTTTTATTTTGAGACTTTGTTGCAGCAATTTCAGACTTAGCCTTCTTTTCAACTTCTATAGCATCTTTGGCAGCAATTTTATTCTGAGACTTTGTTGCAGCAATTTCTGGCTCAGCCTTCTTTTCAACTTCTATAGCATCTTTGGCTTCCTCAATCTTGTAGTCCACTTTCTTCTCTTCTATTTTGTTGATTTTCTTCTTCCGGACTTTCTCTTTCAGTATCTTGATTGGATCTGAAGCAAAAGGTGGTTCCATATATTCTGGTAGTGGAACCAAATCTGCAGGAATGTCATTTGCTCTGATACCTTTTTGCTCAATTGTCATTTTCACCCTTTCATGGACCTCAGTCGCCATGAGATTATTTGGCTCCATCTTCAGTACTGTGTTAACGTCCCTCAAGGCCAAATCCAACCTATTCAGAGCCTCATAACACCTAGCTCTCTTTAAGAGTGCCTTACTGTACTTGGGGGTAACTTCAAGAGCCAAATTGCATTCGTGGATAGCCCTAGGGTACTCACTTAGGCCCATCTGCATATAACATGCGGCCATATTACTCCTCAGATAGGATACATCTATATGATTTCTGGGGAGCAATTTTATAGCCTTCTCATATTTTAACATAGCTCCTTCATGGTCCCTCTTCTGAAATAACTTATTCCCCTCATCCTTCAATTCGTGTGACATAGAAATGAATACTGCAGTGTCCTTGTCATATGCTCTGGGACTATTTTCACTTCCTTTACTTTGTTTCGCATTGGATCCACCAGATTTACCTCCTAATTGTCCGTTCCTCGTACTTTGCTTCCCCATTATAAACCCCAAAACTATCTCAAACTTAACTAAAACTTGCAAGGCTAAATTACCTTATAATTTTACTTCAACTCCAAATCTTCTGAATTGAAGACTAATCCATTAATTCTTACGTAACAATAAAGCTTCTTTTTTTTTCTTATGAGAATAACAATTACTCCAGTATTTCAATTCTCAAATTCCAATGAAAATCTCAGACCTCCAAGAACAAGTTACAACTTTATAGGGCTTCAAACCTTTTTATTTAGCAGCAAACCAATGCAACTAAGCACAGAATAAATGAAAATTAGAAATTCACCAATCGGAACCAAACTCTTAAACAGGATAAAAACCACAACCCACAAAACAATATCTCACGATAAAAAACCACACTTAAATAACTTCAAAAACCCAGCTTTTTCCTCTTCAACAACAATCAAAATCGCCAATAAATGAAAAAAAAAGATTTATTTCCCTCTGAACCAGGACTTATTTCAGCTAATTTAGAAAATGTTAATAAAATCCCAATTCAGAGGAATAAACAAAAATCTAGATAAAAATTACCTTTTTACGGCTAACAATTAAGAAATTCTTTGATAAATCCAAGATATTCTGGCTTTAGGTTCTAACGCAAGCAAGGAATATGATAAAGGAAACTTAGCTGAAAGATTCTGGCTTTCTTCAAGAAACTTCAAGAATGAAGCCAGGAAATATTTGTGAGAAAATTAAATGTTTGTATGAGGAAAAACGAAGGAAATGCCAACCACGAATGCTTTTTCTTGTTTTGTTTTTCTCCCATTCTTTCTTGTTTGTGAACGAAAAAGAAAAGATCGAAAGCAACCTTGACGTTTAAGCCACAAAAAAGGGGAGCCCAAAAAAATTTTTTTCTCTCATTTCTTTTTTACGAGTGAAATTTTATATTTCTACACTGCCCGACAATCTCAGTGGACCCCGCATTTCCGTGTATTCCACGGTTTTGGGCGAAGTCTTGTGCAGGGAAGATAACGGACAACGGACAATTCAAAACGTTGTTAGGCAATCTTCTCTGTTTTTCTTTTCTTTTTTGTTGAAACCTGAAAGAGCAATAAGCAAATATGCCTTGATAGTGCCTTGAAAATGATTGGCTTACGTTAGAGACGGTGGAAAAAGTGGCGTACCAAAAGTAAAGGCCACATCTATTGCTTGCCGAGGCTGTATATATCAAAAATGAAATATTGCTATTATTATATTCAGTTGGCAGGACTCTAAAATTTAGGGTTAATAACACTTTGCCCCCTGAACTTAGGGGTAGTCACACTTTACCCTCCTGAACTTCAAATATATACACTTTGCCTCCCAAGACTAGTCAAAATTAGGAATTAAAAAAAAAAAAGTGAGTGTTATGACATTATTGCCCTTTTATTAATGAATATATTTATAACTTAATATCATTTCTTTTCACTTTTAAAAGATTTATATCTTCTCTATTATATTAATTATATAAAAATATCAAACTAAAAATTTAAAAAAAGTTAATATTTAGTTTATATCTTTGAAATTTTCCTCTTAGATTAATATGTACTTTTATATATGTTTTGTTTAATTTATTATAATTTAAGTCAAACAAAACCGATAAATAACACGACACTAAAATAAATTTAATTGTCAAATTTTGTATAAAAATGGTAATACCAAACTCATTTATTTGAACTAAATTTTTATCATTTTAAATTATTTAAACTTTTGGACTAATATCATAGTCATTTTCATATTTATCAAATTAGTCCAATATGAAATTTTTAATCAAAGAATATTTTGAAAAAAAAAAGAGTTAGCCCATTATATAGTACTAGGGCAAACAAGAATAAATAAGTCAAACAAAAAAATACAATATTTAGTCCAAAACAATAAATGATTAGAAATTCTTTAATTAAGAATTTCATATTGAGGGACAAAGTGTATATAGTTGAAGTTCAGGGGGGTAAAGTGTGACTACCCCTAAATTCAGGGGGGCAAAGTGTTATTAACCCTAAAATTTATAAAGAGAAAAGAGAAATGGAACAATGTAAGAGTGGAATTAAGAATTAAATTATTACTTGATTAACGCATTTACCAGTTTAGGTCGGATTTTGTTAGGTTGATGATCTCTTTGTTAATATACGAATATTTATATAATTTTATTTTCAATCATAAAATTTACAAAGGAGTCGTTTCTTTTTTATCACAAAATTTATAAGTTGAGTTGTAAATCAACAGGTCACCTAAAAATTTTCAGAAAGGTTGCTTGATGAGTAAATGGTAGGGCAGCAAAATTATGGTTTGTCACTTGTCAGGAGGCAACACGCAGCGCTCACCACGTTAAGCCCAGCCACCGAGCCCCGCATAACACTGTGAGTAAAGGAAAAAGCAATTTCTAGTGGAGCTTCCCCACCTAACCGCAAACTGCAGAGTGAACGATTCCCAGGACCCAACTTGCAACTACACTGCCAGAACCGTCACGATGAAGGTGGTCCTCGCGAGAAAGATATGGGTCCATGCTTTCAAGCTCCGCACCTGGCCCGATTTATCATTTACCCCACTTTTTCATGCTTAGTTTTTCATTGAATCATAAGCCCACCGCCTACGGCCTACATATGTTTTTGGTTTTTTTTTTTAATTAAAAGGTAAATAAACTATTTTATACTAGTTCTATTATAATAGTAACAATTAAATTTTACTATTCAGAAACTAATTGGCATGAGTAACATTATATTTTCTCACTTGAATCATAAATGGTATCACGTCATTCGTTGGAAAATATTAAGTACCTTAAACTGTTCTCAAAAAGTGTCGAGAGATTATTAAAAATGAGAAATGTCTGGCTTGTCAATTGTTTGGGCTTATCAGCTCATTTAAGTATTGGATATTTGAGCTTTGAGTCACATAAGCTTATATGACTTTACTCGAGCCTCAACTTTCTACTTTCTTTCTTTTTTTAAGGTTTAAACTCTTGTGTGAACAGAAAAAAAAATTGAAAAATGTTCAAATTATACATTCGGTAACACATAGGTGTAAAATGGTTGTGGATGTGTAAATGTCTTGAATGGATTATAGTTTGGAGATGCACATGTTTTGAATGGATTATAGTTTGTCCCAAGACTGTTCTTTACCTTATATTATAGTAGGAAAATATTATGTGGTCATGGTGACAAGGTATTACACGACAATAAGTACAAGAGGGAGCATAACTTACCATTTAATATTTCATTTCATACCATCAAATTTGACATGTTAGAATTGTTAGATCAATGGATAGATTTGTGTAATTTCACATTAGTTTGACAGAGAAGGATAGAGAGCTTAATGTGTGAACATGTGTCTAAGGCCAATTGACTTAGACTTTGATCTCGTGTTTGATAAGTAAGAAATTTTCTAAGAAAAGTCCTTTCCAACTTCATGTTGGAAAGGTTTAAATGCTAGGAGCCAATGTTATTCTCGTATATTATTTTTACTTATTCATTCTAATTGAGGACATATTACCTTTTTTTATTTTTAAAATAAATGTTACGTTATTTATAACTTTAATTAATAATTATCTATGATTTTTAAATCACAAATAATTCAATATATGTTTAAATTATTTTTTTGCTATAAAATTTTTTTAGGAAATTAGTTTTAACTTTTATGCAAATTTGTAAAAACTAAGCTTCATATAAATTAAATATAAATAAAATAAGTAAAGTATATGAAGGTTTGGTTTTATTACTTATTTTTTTAGATTCTTAGTTATATTGTTGACAATTATAAAAAAATTAAAAATAATTAAAGAGTAAAATTAATTTAATTTTAACAAAAATATCAATAATTTTAAAATAAATAATATTAAAATTTCTTATAGCATAGAAATAATGCGTACCACAAATAAATAAAATAAAAATATGTCATATTCTAGTATACGAAATACTGAAAACTAAATTGTCATTTCATTTTGACTTGAGTTATTAAATAGTAGACTAAAAAAATTTTTCATAACCATTTGGCTGGACATACCCTTCTTTTTTTTTTTGGTTGGGCCCGTCGTTAACATTCTTCTGGGCTATTCGAGCTTAAACGTGGGTTTGGGTAAAAGTTAAGCTTCAAACTATATATTGAGCCTTACTGTTGGATTTATGGGCTCTCACATCGTTGTTGGACTCTTTGGCCATTTTCTCCCTAGCAAGGAAAAATGACGTGTCAAATTCCTTCCAAGTGTCTCCGGCTTTGTTGACATGTCCACTTTTGATTGGTGAGACTGCGTCAGGTTGGAATTGACCTCTGATGCAGGTTATTCACTGCTCTTTAAATTTAATTCAGGCAAGCAATAGTAAATTCTCCCCGAGGCTGAGTCAACAATAATTAAGAAAACATTCGCTGCTTCGCAGAGTTCATCAACCGGATTTTGTTCCTCTTCAAAATTGGAAATTAGGGTTAGATCGATCGATCGATCAATCAATCAATCAACAGAGAAGAAAAAAAACAAAGATGAAGAGATTGGCATGGTGGTGGGTCATTCTTCTCTCCGTCAATCTCTTCAACCTTGCAGCAGTAGTATTCTCTGATCAAATTTTCCCAGCTCATACCGGTATGCATTATCAAAAACTCCCTTTATTATTCTTTTGCTGGAAAAGATTTTATCAAGGAAAAAAAAGAAACAAGTTCGAGCAGTTTGCAAGTTTAATGGAATACGATATTCGATATTTTTATACTTGAAATTGGGGGGAAAAAAAAATCGGCCCTTTGAACTTACTGATTTGGGTGTGCGAAAAAAAGGTGTTTTTTATTTTTTTGAATACTTTTTGATGCCATTAACCGTCCATGTTTTTAATTGGATTAATTGATTTCATTATTTCAAATATTAGGAGTCTATTGGTTCAAATTTCTCAATACTCAAGTATGAATATGGGTTTGATGATTCCTCCAACATTTCTGGTTTAGCAATAGAATGAGCTCCAAAAAGGTTAATGAATTCGATAGAGGAGTATTTTGGGAGAATTAGAGACCTCAATTAATCACTTTCCTTCCATTGAAGTTTCTAAACATCAACAATGTGTTATTACTATTGATACCTATCCTCCTCTTTGATTTCCCTAAACCAAACACCCCCTTAGTTAAATTTCCAGTTTAAGCAAAAATTTTAGCTGGTTTCATCAGCTCTGTTCGTCTGGAGTCTGGACTAATAAGTCGAATTAGACTGCTTTTTCAGTTTCTCGGGAAATTTTTGTAAGCTTTGAGTTTTTTGTTTGAGCATTACGAATGAAATTTGAGCTTCTTTTATGTGCTTATATCGGTGTTTTTTTAATTTTTTTTTTAAACTAAACTACGGGAATTGCCAATTGGGACCTGAGGAAAACTTGTTTTCTTGGGACGCATCCATTAACTTTTAGGATTTGACCTGCTTATTTCTCCCGGTCTTTTTTGGCTTTTAGTGCTAAACCAGGAGAATGAATTAGTGCATTGGCTAGGTTTCATTTAGGCATAGTTTTTGTGAATTACAGGGAGAGCAAATTGCTACAAAGGCAGGTTTCATTCAGGCATTGTTGTGAAAATCCCGGAGAGCAATTACTATATGGCTGGGTATCCATCAGGCATAATTGGTGGGATTGCAGACATTAGCTAAATACAGCTGCCATATTCTGTATGAATGATTATACTCCTTAGAAGGGCACTATATTTCCTGGCAGTCATTCGGGGTTGTGTTTTGTGGGTTTTTGGTTGTGATCATGCTAGAGAAAAGAGTTTTACTTTGGTTGTTGTCTTTTACCAACTAGGCGCTCTCCTGTAGTTGTTTATTTTGTTATTTTAGTGAATTACCTTTCAATTTGTCCTTCGATTTTATGTTTACTCTGCTATTCTTGACATCAGGTGGGAGTTTTAGTCGAAGTTCTCGAGAACCTAAATACAAAATTGAATTTCATCCAGAAGATGCACCTTTTCATCCTGTAAGTGCTTAGGGCCTCGACGATACTCTGTTTCCATTCTTTGTTCATCTGCATATTTAAAGTGCTTGTCATTTTAGAGAGTTGCAACCTTAAAGCGTCTGGTGTTTTGTACTTGTAGAAAGGGAGGGGAAAAAAGGAAAAAGAGAAAATGCTGATTGAGTAGTTGTACATGAAGACTGTTGAAAAGCATTTACAAAGTCTAGTTAATGACCTGTTAGTCAGGCTTTCATTTCATAGTATGAGGAGGAGAAAAAAGTGATTATGGGGCTTGGAATTTGAGATACAGTCCTTTAAATCAATTTTTTGTTCGGTCCAAGAAAGTAAATGTCTGTTTTGTTGAAGAGACAAAGCTGCTTTTTGAGTCCTTATAGTTTGGGGATACAGCAACTTATGATCCAGATTCGAGCATGTTATTTATTTATTGTTTATTATTTTTATGAAGAAGAAGAACTTGGGGAAAGGAGTGTTTTTTATTGGCTTGTGTTCAGGTCACAAGGTAGAAGTATCAGATTGGTTTTATCTGTATATTTTTGTTAAAATAGCCTGCGGAAAGAAAGAGTGGCATAGCTCTGAAGTAGATAGGTGGATAGCGATTATTATCTCATGAAAGGTTGTCTAAGAGTTTCAATTTTACAGGATGATGACCAAGAATCTGTAGTCATGCCCAATAAAAATGGAGAGAAATTTCTCTGTTTTTTGCCCAGAGAGGAAAAATCTAAGAGTGAAAAGCCTGTCAACCAACAGAATACAAGCAGTTTGATCTTGGAGACTGAAAGGCGCATCAAATTGAAGACACCAGATGAGCTGCTTGAAGTGTTGAAAGACCGTTGCTTTGTTAGGGTCAGATCCATCTCACAACCCCCCCACACTCAATCCCCACCCCTAAGTGAAGAAAAAGAAGTTTCTCCTCTATCTTGTTGCACCCTTATGTTGAAATTTACTGTCATGCTTTTGTATTAATGTTCTACAATCATGGACTGATATAGTAACAGTAATCAAACTGCAGCAAGAAGGATGGTGGTCGTATGAATTCTGTTATCAGAAGTGGCTGCGACAAGTTCATTTGGAGGATGAGAAGGTAGATATTTAGTTTCCCCTGAAGGACTTTTAATACTCATTTTTTGTGTTCTTTTGCAATGGGATATTGATTTAACAACATTATTTTTAAATGCTTCATTATATCAAATGATTTGATTAACAGCAATATCGAAATGTTTCATTGTTTAAAATGAGTCCAACTTTATTATTGTGTTTGGTTTTGGTATCTTTCTTCCACTTGTGAAACTATTGCAATGCAGCCATTTGAAGAATTGATAATGGGTCCAGATTTCAATGGTCACACGAGCTTTTGTTTAATGTTGTACTGGAATTGCTATTTGCACATTTAATTAACATTCTTTATCATATTTTAGGTGGTTCAAGAATTTATCTTGGGAGTGTATGATGCTGAGGCTACTACAGCTTACCACCAAAACCTCTCTGACATCTCAACATTGAAAGATCCTCGCTCAAAAGATGCATCACAAAAGTATGACACCATATGTATGAATTGTTGGACACTGGACCGTGCAAAAGTTTTATGTAGTGTTTTACATAGAAACAATCAATGTAGACTAAATGGTTCCCTTTCAATTATGGGATGTGCTTGTATTCATGCAGGTATCATGCACATCAATATACAAATGGAACCATCTGTGACTTAACAAATGAGCCTCGGGAAACAGAGGTTGAAATATGAACTCTTATTTGTTAATTTTTCTGTCCTTTAGAGGGTCTCTAAATTAGGTTCAATGTTCAGGTGAGGTTTGTTTGTTCGGAGCCCAGAGCTATGATTAGTTCCATCACAGAATTATCAACTTGCAAGTATGCTCTCACAATCCAATGCCCAACCCTTTGCAAACACCCGTAAGTCTCTCTCTCTCTCTCTCTCGTCCTAGTGCACAAACATCTAACGTGCTCTTTCCTGTTCATCCACCCGCAAAAAGAACATAGTCATAATTTGACCTGAAACCAAACAGCGGGAACCATGTCTATTAGTTTTACATGATGAACTACTAATTATGATTCTTTTTTTATTTTTTTGGGCGTTATATCCTTGGATAAATTAGCTAACCTTGCTTGGGATATGTCATTTCTGAAATTACAGCAAGATTTCCAAATTATCTTCTTACCTTTTTGCTGTATCTACAGCAAAAGTTAATTTGGAATTACAAACATCGTTTTTCCCCCTTTTTTCCCTGACGTCATGATGTAGGGCCTATTCATGTAACATGATATGAAACTTAGGGTGGTCAATATAATTTCAAAAACTTCAGAGAAGGACCAGAAGGTGTCTATACTTATTTCAAGTTTCAGGAAAGGTCATCGTAATTTTCTCTATATCCATTCGGCAATATTGTGGCTTTGGTATTTTGGCCCCAGTTTGCTGTTCATTCCTATGATTGGGAGTAAAACAATTATATTTTGGCCACGTTAAAATCTAGAACTATTCTGCTGCTTTGAATACACTCAAACGGATGGTCAGAATTATTTGCAAATAGCAAAATAATACATCTGCTGCGCTAATGCTTTTTGCCCTTTTGCAGGTTATTCCAGGAAGAAAGACCAGTGTGGCATACAATTAACTGTAATGTACTCCCAAAAGGTTACAAAGAAGCTAAAGTGGAGGAAGACAATTTTCGAGACAAAAAGATTGCTGTGTTTACAGACGGTTTGTATCCATCTGCTTTTGATTCAGAAGAAACTGCAACATAACTTGTAATCACCTTTTAGAAAAAGAGAGAAATTCTGAAACAAGCCAACCAAGGTTGCAATAGGGATTTTCTGCCTCCTCCTAGATTTCATTACAATTGAGTTAAAAGCAGTCTCAGTTTTGCCATCTGCTTCTGAGTTGAAGAAATTCATATCATTGCAACTTTTAGACATTACTGGCGTAACTTGTTGAACAGAACAGAATGTAAATAACAGATTTTGCTTAGTGCGACGAATTGAACTTCTTCTTTACCGAGTATTTTTTATTGGTAAACCTCGCAAAACAACTCTCTATGAAACTCTTTGACAAACTACACTCTCGTAGAACTATTTACCAAACTAATGTTCACCGCGTTGGCTGGGGAATTAAAAAAAAAAGGGGAAATTTAACAAATCAGCAACCAGTCTACCTCTGTTCCCTTCCCCAACCCCAACCCTAACCCCATCGCCATCTCATATGCCTCAAGTGATCTTGTGTATCTTCTTGTAATTATGTTTTGAGTTTCGCCTACTAAACTTTCTGATTTTTAAGTAATAGCACCATATACAAACCAATAAGCATAAGAAAACCGACTAGAGGCAGCCATCTCACCATTTAGGATGGTTTACCTGCTAACAACACAGGACGACAGCACAAGAGACTTATGGCTAATAAAAGACTTCCAAGAATGCAGATGTTCCTCGTGAGATGTTGATGAAAACTCAATAAAACATGATCAAGTTTACAGTTACAAACCATAAAACTAAATCACTTCAGTACATTTATCAAATTGCAATTAGTACTAGCTGGTTAAAGGTCAAGGAGCAGCAGAGGGGCCAAAAAACTGAAATGAATTTAGTATGAGCTCGAATGGAGAATAGTGATGTATTTGGTCCTTTGTGCTAGTGAGATTTTTACTTTATTCATTATTGTACACAACCATTGTAATTTTAGATAGGACATAATCTGAAAAATTGAAACATTAAGGATCAAAAGTAGAATGAAACTATAAGGGACCAAATTTGTTGAAAGAGAATTAGTGACAATGACACTAGTACTTAGGGACCATAGTTAAAGCTTTGGATTTTTGGATTATATACTCTCTACCGGACAAGAAGAGTTTCTCTTTCTTTGCATCGAATAAAATCTGTTTTGGTGGGTTTTGCCATTTCTGCGTGCTCAAAATCCTGTGTTATCAGCTATTGCTGGAAATTTGGCTTCTAGATGGATCAAATGCAGGCCTAACATATCATAGTTGGTGCACCATAATGTAGGATGATTTTTTCGTTTTCCAATATGGCTTCCAGATGGGTCAAATGCATGCCTTACATATCATAGTTGGTGCACTATAATGTAGGATAATTTTTTCGTTTTCCAATGTTTCCAGTTTGAGTAAACTTGGGTAGCATGCTCCATCCATTCAACTCAAAACAACTTGGGCAATCAGCTCGTCATTGTGTTGATCCTCTTAACCTACACCACCCTTTGCATCCCAACCGTGAAATTTCTAGGAATTCTTAAACTGAAAAACATGCGAAGAAATAATTGTTGCCAAGAGTGTTTCTTTTCCTTCCAAGAAAACGCAACTGCTTCAGAATATTCGATGAAATACTAACTACTTTTAATTATGTAGAAATCATGTTAGAGTACCTCTGTACACATTGTTGGATTGATATTTTATCAAGACCTATTCGCCCTATTTGCTTTTCATCCCTAGATATAAAATTTTCTCGTCGTTCTCAGCAGAGTTGAGCAAAGTCAAATACTCGTTAATAGCTTCACCTTCTTTTGTAACATCGATGTCATAGTCTGAGAAAGCATCTGCACTTTGCAGTCCAAGGGTCAGTTCATCTTCCATCTCTACATCCCGCTGCTCATCTTCCCGGTGGTATGATGGACCTTCATTATTGGCTTCAGTACTTGAACTTGCGTTGCTACCTGCCTCAGCACCTAAATCATGGTTGCCTGATGAATTTGGTCTACCACCCTCAGCACCTACATCATGGTTGTTGACATCCGTAGTTGCAGCATGTTCATTAGGTTGTCCAATTAAATAATTTAATGCTTTCTCTATTGTGCCAAACATGCGAACAGCTTCAGCCGCTAGACAACAAAAACAGAGTGAGAGAGACGTGAGCTGTAGCCCAAAGGAATCAAAATAAATAACTACATAATTCTTGCAGAATAATTATGTTCTAGACTTATACCTGCAGCTCTGGGGAATCCCATGTTTGCAATTTCTTGAATTGCAGCTTCTTCTACTTGACGTAATCTTTTGCTTTTCCGAAGTTCAATATCAATCTGCAAATCAAACAGCAAGGCAAATACTTAAATTATCAACAAAAGCTACACAAAGAGGCAGAGCAACAACAGTTACCTGTATGGCAGCTTTAGTTTCAGGATTTGTCAAGTCATCCAGAGAGTTCTGAGTGTCATTTTCATTTCTTCGTAGGGCTTCTGCAGCAAGTTCCTTCTGGAATCTGCAAATATGCAATTAGTCTCAGTGAGGATATTCTGGTTGCTACATTTCCAGACTTGTGAATATCACCGTGCAATTGTGTTCAGGCGGTCCATATTATACAAAACAAAGGTAAAATAAAAAATTAACTGCATGGAGAGGCCCAATCTAAAATGGATAAGAAGTCATTGGGTTCCATGAAAAGTCCAATTCAAAGAATATCATATTTGAACTTCATCTTCCATCACATTCTGGAAAAATGGTTTAGTGGAGATTAAGGCAACAAAGAAGTTAAATAACTATTACCAAACTTCCAACCATAAAATGAGACAAGAAAGTTATGAAAATAAGATGTCAAGAATTGCTAGATATTAGTTATTACCCTATCGAGACCAATTCGTTCAATTTTTGAAGATCCACAGGTTTTTTGAGCGGTGTCATTCCATATCGCTTTTGCTCCCTGCAAAAGATTTGTCGTTTATAAGAATTTAAGTATGGATAAATATAAAAGACGTCACTCAAACTTCACAGAACCAAAACTAACAAGATCTCCTGCTGCCGTTGTAGGTCCTCCTCTCGTTTCTTCATCCTTTTTTCCTCTTCCTCGACAAGAAAATTAACAGCACTCTTGATATCCTGGTTGTTCATGCGAAGAGCCCTCTTTGCAGCACGTTCTTTATAGCCCATGCCCATAAGAAATGATAAGTCTTTATCAGGCACTTGAAGCTGTTAAAAGATAAATGTAACCTCATAAAGAAATTATCAGAGAAATAAACAGGAGTATAGAACCATAAAAAGTATAAGGAAATTAGTGGGGCCTTTAGTAATTGGACATATCTCAGGTTAAAAGTGATTTTTTTTAGGAGAAACGGCCTCCAACAAGAGGTGAATTTTAATTAAAAAAACAAGCTAGGTTTTCTTGAAGAAGATAATTTTCCCCACAGTTAATAACTTGTACCCATATAAGCTATATATCAATAGTTAACATTGAAAGTCAACAAACCTGGAAGAATTTGACTTTTGCAGCAGACAAGGCCTTCCTAGAGTTTTCCAATCGACCGCTATGATATGCTACTACTCCTTCTAAAAGCTCCAGCCTCAAGTGTCTACATATAAAGAATTATATTAACCACCACCTGAAACTTATTTGCCTAGCATCATAAACAAATGAGGATGTAGGCTAATCCATAATCCACATGAAAGCAAATCACTGACAATGCAAGCTCAGGATATTGTCCTCCTTGGAGAAGTCTCAGACGAAGGGACTCCTTCCCGTGAGCACGCTCAAGCCCCTCTCTAGCTTTTGCTAGGCGTTGACCAGCCACTGTGAGCCAGCTAATATCACGGAGCATAAAATAGCACCATACCATGTCTATTTGCAGGATGGATACATTATCAACCATCTAAAAAACAAAAACCAGGAATTATCTCAAGTTAGGTTATGACAATTAGACAAATATCAAAAGCAAGTCATGGTACATCCTGCTACTCATAAGGCTAAGAGATATTTCAAATCTTTTAACCATTTAAAATTTCAAATGTAATTCAGACAATATAAAATTTAAATCAAGAGCGATTTAGCAGACGAAACCATTAATCCAGCATTTCTCACATGTAGAAAGGAAAAGGCTCAGAAAAAGGGAAGAAGACGAGGAAGGAGAACAATAAGATTTTGTGCTGCTTTTCTTGCAAGAAAACAAAACACAATCATGATTGAACGATTTTCTGTATTACAAATATGAATATGGAGCTCATTTTTCACAAGGAATGCAGCTTCAACCATTTTCAATTGGAAAAAATAGATTATCAAAAACATTATTATTAAGACTTTAACATTAATTAAACAACCAGAGGAATACTATATTAGAAATGTCTTAATAAAAATAATGGTTTACTTACTTCAATGGCCTTTGGATTACATAGAGAGAAAGCCTCCTGCGTTAAACAAATGGAGCAAAATTGAGTTAGACATTAGTCATACCAGCAGTTAGTGACACATTAAGGTACTAAGTCAGCTAAGTTCCAGACAAAATGTGAAAAAAAAAAAGTTTTCAATTCATTTATTTGCTAAACTCAATCAAATAGAAATTCCGCCACTTATCTATAAGGAAAATGAGAAATATAAATTTTAGCAAGTGGAGAAGAAACAAGAGTTTTCACTACAAAATGAACAAAAGGGAAGAAAAGAAAGCAAACAGTGTTGGTATTTCATACTGCCATATTGGAAAATCATATTATGCAAGTTACAAGCCACCTGAGAGAGCTGGAATAAAGAAGCTCAATATAAAAGTAAACTTTGTGCACAAGGCTTCACACCACTTCAAAATTTGTGAAACGTTGTGTCAAATGCAACCCAGGAAGTTTCATTTGTGCCAATTGAATCTTGACTTTAGAGTAAGATGGAGCAACCTTACAATTGTGCCCGTGTCAATATATTGATCTACATTCAGGAATAACTAACTATTGCAACTTAGGCAGACAGCTATAAATTGTGTTGTGAACATAACAACATAAGCATTGTACACTACTTTGGAGGCCTAATTATCTTGTGTACGAGAGGATCATTAAAACACTCTGCAGAATAAAAAGTTTCAGACACTAACCTCACCCATGGTGAGCACTTCCAGTGCATCTCTATATTGCTGTTTGCTAATCAACTGCTTAGCATTTGCATGCAGCATAAGACCCATCATTATTGCTCTGCCAGAAATCACACATTTTAGTATCATTAGTCAGATAATCTCATCCTAAGTGAGGCGACTTATTATTAGCATTCTCAATATCTACAAGGTGTAAAATTCCACATATTGGGTTGGGGAGGGGGGTTTAATTTGTTTCATTTTCCTCATTCACAATTCATATTAAGATTCATCTTCTTATCATACCGCTGATCGGTCTCAGAGCCCAGCTGCACTTTCTGACCACTCTGATTTTCCAGCTCTAGATTGAAGTCTTCAACAGGTAATGATCCATCAGCATGTCTCTGGGCCAGTGAGGTGGCTGCAAACCTGCATAAGAAGGCGGTCAGCCAAAAAAACTAGTGTAAAGATCAAATGAATAAGTTTGCCCAAGTGAACAGCCATTAGGCATCTCATTATGAACTCCCTTCGTCTTGAGGATACAGAAAACAAGTTGTTAGTATAATGTTATCACAATCTCCAGAGCTTAAAAACAAATACTACCATATTAGAGATTGTCTCCATCCGAACTATACAAGAACAAAAGTCAACAGTCCCTTCTCGGGCATAGGAGGAGGTATCATTAAGCCGAAAGCCCAGAAAGTTGATTCAACTGTGGTCGATAATGCATTATGGTAGGATTTTAGAATATTGTTGAACCAGAAATTTCTTCTTGGACTACAGAAATTAGACATGTTTAGCATTTTTTGGCAATACTATAACATGCCCTAATCCATACCACGGAAAATGTGACAAATTATCATATTAATTAGGATATCTATTTTCTATACTATTTCGTTTTTCCTTAGACCCCAAGAGAAGGAAATCACAAATTAAAATAAACAGTAACCAGAAAAATAAAAATCAACCTGAAAGAACAAAGGCTTTCAGTTATAAGTAACACAGGCAATCAACCCTTCAGCAAGCAGTAATATTACACTTCGATTCTAGATTTTTACTACAGTATAACAACATCCTAAATATGAAGATTTACAGACAATAACCTAAACGATTACAAGACAAATTAAAGCGATGCAAACCAAATAACCTTATCTCCCCTTTGGTAGAATCCCCGGCAATAACTTTGATCATTCAATTCAACAGCCACTCACTCCCCTTTTCATTTCAAACTCTGCGCAATTCTGATCACTTTTGAACACACAATTCACCCCAACCCCACAACCCCACTCAAACCTTCAAACCAAAATCTTAAAAAACCCACAGTTTAACAATCCAAAGAAAATAAAACACTAACAGTAATATATAATTCGACCTTTCAGATAAGAAAAATCCCATCTTGAGCCACCATAAAAGCAGGCATGCAGATGTTTACTGATTAACGACAAAAAAATAATAGTAATAACAATAATAATTGAAAAACACAAACTTGAGCCTGGAGAGTCGTTTAGAGCGCTCTTCCTCAGCCAAGAACTCTTGTTTCACTTTGCCTTGATCAGCAGAGACCCTTATGGCAAAAATTCTAGCATTGTTTTTAAGACCCAATTGACTGAGTTTTTCAGCGCCATCACCATCTTTCAAGACTCTGCCAGCGAAAATTAAATTGATCATCTGATGCGCACCCTCGCAGCCCGATCGCTTGGAAACCTCCTCCCTCAACATCGCCACCGTCCATTGTTCTAGTTCCAATTCCAGAACCCCAGACCATGCCCCTGCTATCTTCAATTTCACTACACCCATATTCCCACAGAAAGAACCAGAGAAGAAGACGACCAAAGTGATTGACTTTAATTCTTATTTTTACCGTATATATGGTGTACTAGCTTGAGTCTTTATTGGGTTTGGCTCGAGACTAATATTTTCCTTTTTTTTTTTTTTTGATTTAATAATAGTCGAAAAGTTACTACGTTGGATAACTATGTATGACTTGGGACGGAGGGATTTAGGATCCTTCTTATAAACTGAAACTGACTGCTCTCCGTCTTTTGTTACTTTACATCTTTTTCTCTTGCCAAATTACTAAGGAAAGAGGCAAAGAATTAAAGGGCATTCTCCGAAAGAAAGAAGAAAAGGGTGGGGGGGGGGGGGGGGGAAAGGAAAAAGAAATTTATTTTGAGGGTAAAAGAGCATCTCGAAATTGATACTAGTTCCTAAAATTGTATAACTGTCTTGGTCCTTGTTTCTGTTTAAAAAATAAAGTACCAATAATGAATTCGTGGAAGAAAAAAGGATTTTAATAATGAAATATGCAGTTGATTTTTATAACTCTTAATTATGATGATCTCGAATAGTATTAAATTGCTAGTAGTACATGAAAATAATAACCGGGATAATCTCTTAATCTTATTTCATGTTGACTGGAGGAAATTTTTTTTTTCTTTTTTTGGTCATAAATGCCACTGGGTGTAAATTTGAGCATACACCCAGTACGAATTATTAAGTTCCTATTTTCTTAGCTAGTTTATGATTCTAAAATTTTGAGATCTAATATGCAATTCTTAATAGCAACTTTAGATAGTAAGAAGGCAACGTCACAACGTGTTGAGGCTTTTCCTTTCCTTACTGTTACGTGTTGTTTGCTGCACAATTTTATGATCAACTGAAATGAGGCAGTGCTGGATGAAAATGTAGAGTGCACAAGGGATCAAGGTTATCCAGTTTTTGATGGAGAGGTGGAATGACAGTGGGAATAAGATTGGGCACGCTCTTGCATCCCATTTGAGTAGGGTGAGTTGGAAGAGCTGGACACCTGTTCTCTGGCTTGTTAGTTGACTGCTATTTCATTTCTTATTAGAGCATTCGTTTGTAATATGTATATAGTTCAATGTAAACTAAATTTAACAAGTCAGAACTTTATTTGCAATATCTTTTTGAGAAGGATTTCCTGCTTATCTGCAATACTTCTGTGAACCTGTATACTTGAATATATTTGGTGGTTTTATGTTGTTCCTGCTGACAACCTCATAACATTCAATTTGAGTTAGTTATTTTTCACAAAATGTAGCTGGCAGCTTTATGTTTAGGCTACTTCACTAGAGTCTACGGTGCACTATAGTTGCATGAGGTGAAATTCTGTTATTTGATAGGCTGAGCCAGAATTTTGAAGAATGATAATTCACTGGGTTCGAAATCCAGAAAATATATCTGCTACAAGCTTTGTATGATTATTACTGATTTATATGTATATGCTGACTCATTTACTTGTGTTGCTGAATCTTCACTTGGGAGAGAATTTGTTTTAAAACAACCACAGTACCTTTTGCCAAAACCATCGCTCAATGAACATAGTTGGCAAGTACTGATGCCTTGAAATAATAAAGTTTCTCATTTTTTGTTATAGACAAGAATATTTACAATTTCCTCATTTACTGATTACTGTGGTGGAACAGATGAAAACTCATTTCCAATTTTACCAATATTTGAATTAAAATGATATATATCAACTAGCAAAACGAGCATGTTGAAAAGTGAAATCTGCAAGATGCAGTCTGATAATAGTTTATGGCGTCTGCAGCAATGAGCCAACCAAATTCCTAATCATATCCTTGGCTGCAGCTCATCTGGAGGGTATAGAAAATAAACGGAAAAAACGGATACTTTCTCTGTACAATTGTTTTCTCCTATCAAACGGTGTCTTTGTTGTGGCTGAAGGGTTTGTGAGGAAAAAAAGAAAAAAAAAATGTTAAATATTGATTTTCGAAGAAGATTTACTATTTTTTGTACACTCGAACCAGCAAGAAATTAAACCCTTGACGCCTACTTGCCTGCCCTGTGAGATGTTCGTCTCTCGTCTTTCTAAAACCCTCAGGAACTCGTCTGAGCTCAGATTCCCATCACGGTTCGTGTCAAAAATGTAATATACCACATCAACAAGATTATCAGTGAGGGAAATGCCGCAAACCTGGTACCAAGCGCAATTCATTATCAGGATAAAAGTTGATGTTTGATTTTGATCTGAGGGAGGAAAGACTATAAATATGGAATGAATAAGATAAAAGACAATTGCATGGCCATACTTGACTAGCAGCTCTTTGGAAATCTTGCTTCGTCAGTAATCCATTCACTTTCCCGTAACTGAAGACAGCCAGAGAGAATGGACGCAGCTGTTTCCGTAGCTCAGCGAAACTCTTGAATTCTTCAAACGTCATGCGTATGTCTTTTGAGATTTGGTTCATTGCATAGTTCATCAACCCGATCAAGAAACTTGTTGATATGACTCATGTCAGCAGATGCAACCATGGACAATGCAAAATCTTTAGCAGAAATGGACCCCTGTGATTTGCAGTCGTAGTGGGCAAACTCCAGGCGCAGGATCTGTCAACAAAATGTGCGAATAATAACTTAAAAATCAGGCCTACTCCACAAAGACACGGCTAAGCACCACGTAGATATCATATCAATAGTCTCATGATCGCCTCTTGGGGCGGCAGAAACCTTTGGTTCATGCTATAGAGCATTAGCAGCTTAGCATGTCTGATAAGGAACCCCAAGCCACAAATTTCTTTACATTGAGAAAAATATGGTGAGGAATATTGACAGGGATCATCCACTCAGAGAAGATGATAAATAGTGTACCCCCATACCCTAGATCAACACAAATAGTCTTACAAAAGATTTGCCAGCTGTGATATAAGGCCACGAACATCCAGGAAAACGTCATTGCATAACCTACTACTTGTGTGTCGATTTCAGTGATGTACTAATTTTTTGCCTTAAAAAATAACTATCACCTAGTGAGACAAAAAGATTAAAGAAGAGAAAACAACTTCTAAAGTGTTTTAGAGTGAATTTAAGACATGATGAAGATGTTTTAATTCAAAAGAAAACCTATTAATATACCTAAAGTGAGTGAGAACATACTTCATCATGCAGATCTCTCAAGAATTGAACAAAATTTTCATGTCCAAGGCGCCCCTTGCCATCCTTGCCAAAAAAGTATTCTAGGAGTCCCCCAGTTCTCTACAGATTCAGAAACTTTTAATCCGATTCTCAGCCCATCTCTGTGGCGAGCACCTTGTCTATTATGTGTCCGCATCAGGGCCATCACTTTCTTAAATTCCTGCTTGTCTATTCCTCTGTTTAGGAGTAGAAGAAGTTAATAGTTGCAGAATCAGTAGAAAATAATGGCAGCCTGTTAAGTTTTAACACATCTCCATCAACCAATGACTCTTTCATTGAATGTATACAACATAGATTTAAAAGAAAATGTTACAAAGTACCTGGTCAATTACAAAGGAAAATTTTGAGCACATATTTTCTGGATTTAGAAACAAAGCTAGGTTTCACCAAGTTAAGAACTTTGTGTTGCCAGAGCATTTCTGCTTAAGAACTTCTGCCCCCAAAATGTAAAGTCCTTAACTACACGGTTCTTTGACTATCACTCAATCTCTAATTTAACCGAATAGTTGAATACAAGATTGTAGTCTGGAAACAGTTCTGCCAAAATAGAAAGAGATCATCATCTCAATACTTGGTCAAAGTCAGGGCAACAGATTCATGATCTCAACACTTGGCTAACATTTGATTGAAAGCAAGCCAATTACATCTACATGATTAAAAGCAATAGTTAGATTTAGATCTATTTGGCAACAATCATCTGTGTGTGTCATCATAAATTCTCCCAATCAAACTGTTTCTCTCGTGACTCTTTTCCTTACCAGAATTGTTCAAATCATTTTAATTTTTGATTTTTGGCCTTTGACAAGTATCAGAAAAACATCTACACGAATGGCATCTGCATGCACAAGAAACATCACAGAAGTGGTAATAGAAACATCAACAGACAATAGGGATAGACAGATGCAATAACAATCCGCAATCAAACATTCAACATACCCGTCACTGTCAAGGTCAAACATTTTAAATGCCACAGAAAAACTTGATTCTGGAATGCTGAGTAGTGTAACAAAAAAGATATACCTGCCATAATAAACAGCACAATGAGAAAATTATTCAGGAACTCAATTAGCATTATACGTAGACGAGTGCCTGTGCACACCCTCAAAAGAGGGACTTACTCTGCAAATGATATAAGTCCATCATTATTGGTGTCAAAAAGCATAAAAAATTCTGAAGGAGAACAAAGTAACTCGCCAGGAATATTCTCTCCTTTCAGATATCCTCCTCGAACACCGGATGCCTCTGATGGAGGAAATACAGGAACAACTGCACGCATTAAGTCTGCTGGTGTCATAAATACCTCGCCAGATGGGGATCGGAAAGAAGCAAAGTACTCAAACACCTGGAATAAAAACATGGAGAGGACGTTATAGGTATATGCTGTAAAGGGAACAAAACATGAGAATTTCCACGAGTAGAAGTTTCCACTACTTCGTTGTAGTTCTGGCACAAATATGAATCTTAATAATGGAATTTGGCATGAACATTTTAAGACATAATTAAATTAGCCCTTTCTCTGTCAACTTTTAAATGTCATAGAAATAAATTAATTTTCTGGTTACGAACAAATACAAGCTCTTTGACCAAGCTGCTTTGAAACACAGATAATGATGCATTAAAAAAAAAATTCTATACCTTCTCAGGAGGGCTCTGCAACCTCAGGCGTTTCTCATAGTTAAAGAAAACCTTTCTCCTGTATGTATCTGAAACATCAGTTTCATGAGTATCAAAGAAATGAAAATTGAAGGAAACCATTAAATAAAAGTAACTGGCGGAGATTCTTTGCTCTAATTTAAAGCTAGTGATTTATCATTATGATTACAATACAATAGTTAATTCACGGTTACAAAATGAGAAGAAGGAAACTACAATGTTGTCGTTTGTAACGTGCCCTCTAAAATGCATCATGATATATGATGAAGTAGTTGCTATTTTTTGGACAAGATGCAACACCATTTTGGCACCTGTGGCCTCAATGATGATTTTCTAGTGAGGAAATTTCACAATCGGATTAGCTGCTGGGAGAGTTTGATTAATTTAAAGGTTATGTTTTTCCTGGATAAATTGAATGGTGATAGTTCTTTAGGCACAAACTTTAGAAAGGTTATCGGCCTTGTATCCATAAATTGGAAGCTATATCTGGCTGTTTGGGGTTAAAAAAAAATTATATTCTTTCCGATACATCCCGTTTAAAGGTTGAAACTTGGAAGTTATCGTCCGCTTCTGTGCGAATTATCTATGAACTCTATAGAACATTTAAATTAATAGACCAGAAATCAATCCTGATTTTGTCCAATCCATCAAAGGGGACACCCCAAATCAGCCACATTCACTACATTATCCATATAGTCAAAACAATCCGGAGATATCAGTTACAAAATCCCAAAATTCTCTAGTACCTTTGAATATGAACTTAGGCTTGCTCTCAGGCTCCGATGTCCCGCTTCCAGAATCCGCATAACAGACATGCGAATCTCTGCCAGAGAGAGCATACCAATAACAAAGGCCTAAACTCGAGCCAAAAATAACCACCCTAGAAAAAAGTGACCTCAAAACTGACTCAAGAACTGAGCCGCCCCTTTGATTGTCATTATTATAACTACTTGTTGATGCCAATGCTGAATCTACTGATGATGATGACGGGCTATTTGACTTGGTAACAATCGAACGTTGATGGTTGAGGCTTTGAGTTGCAAAGACTCTGATTAGTGGCACGGGTTTTTTCAGCAATATCCAAGAACTCATAGTACACTTAACTTCAGCCTTTAGACAAATTAGCAGATAAACATCATATAGAAATTGAAAGGATTAGGAATGATAGGATAAAGTTGAGATGTTGGTTGTTTGTTCTTGCAATACTATCTCTGCATGGATGATGGATGCATTAATTTGCGGGTGGTAAAGTACCAAGTAGGAAGCAAGAAGTGGCAGGGATTTGTTTGACCGAGAAAGCTGGGCGCATGGATGGGGGTAAATTGACTTGGACTTCTTGAAAACGAAGGTAGGTTGGTTTAGTTAAGTTCCGTTTGTTTCGAGGCGGTTTTGTCACAAGTGAAAAGTACCTTCTCCGTTTGAGGGGCTTTCTTATTATAGTAACTACTGGAAGAGGCTCTTGCCCAACTTTCCTGCTGCTTTTTTGTTCAGTTTTAGAGAGGTTAAATTGATTATATTTCGTCCAGTTTATGTGCTTGATTATATTCCCACTTAGTCCACACTACATGATCGAAGCCTTTTTGTTAGCTTTTTTTCATGTCATATTTGGTGCAGTGTTAAACTATGTATATACCAATTAATCTAATATAAGAAGCCTTTATCAGTAGTCTTTAGAAAGTTAAATTAAGAATAAAAAAAATTTTGGCCGACATTTAATAGCACTTGGATAATTAAAGTAAGTAAATTTTAATTTATGAATGTTACACAATAACGAGAGGATTTTTTAAGTATTTTTCCCTGCCTGCTATGTACAACGTTGTCTTATATGTACAATATTGTCACTATTTTCAAGTGGAACAAAAATAACCTACAATATACCAGATTGCAGTGCATTACTTTCAAATATTCATTGATTAGAATGAATGAAGAATTATCCTCGAAATTTTGTAAGAAATAAACAATCAAGGACGAGAATCAAATTTCATAAAAAAACAAATCTTATTGTTGATACCTCATTTTTTTCTCCACTTTCCAACCCCTAACAAAAAAACTTGAGTAAAACTTTCTTCGCGTTCAAAATTTTTTAACCAAGGAAGTAACATAATAAAAAATTAGAGCAACTGTGGTGGTGGCAGTAGTAGAGATGGAAGTTGGAGAAGGGGAGAGGAGATTGTAGAAAGAGAGGAGAGAGTAGTGCTGGGGGTTGGACAGGGGAAGTGGAAGGTGAGCAGCATGGACTACCATGAACAACTCCACTGAAACTCTAAACTGGCTTTCTTGTTTCTTTTTTTTTTTTTTTTTTTTTTTAAAGAGAATCATCAGGCGGGGAACAACTCCTGTGAAGTGTGAAGCCCTGCAACATTAGGGAGTGTATTTAAATCAATATGCTAGACCTTATGTGAACCAATCCAGCGTAGTTGGGTTAGTCATCACCAAGTCTCTAAAAGCTAAATGGGGTAGGAAGTTAGAGGTTAGAATCTTGCTTCTCATAAAAAATCTAAATGGATGTCTAATGCATCCGTTTGGTCTAATGGTGGTTCAATTCCTATCCGTTTTCCCTTAGCCCTCCCTACAGGGTAGTTTAGGAGTAGGATATAGACTTACTTCCTTTGGTACATTATTTTCAAAATTGTATTTCCAATCAAACAATCCACAAAAGTGCCAATAGAAAGTCCATGTAAGTTAAACTCAAAAATCTCATGTCAGGTGTGCATGTATTTATCTGGCAAAGAATGCAACAAGCGGTAACTGGACATTTCAATTATGGCTGTCAAGTCTATTGGATGGCCAAGCCCAGCAAATTCTTCACCAGGCTCAACAGAAAAAGGAGATGCCCCAAAGAAAAAATTCTTCCATCAACCATGTGGCATTCGTGTAGGAGCTCAACTGGTTTTTATATACTAGCTAGAAAAAGTAGCCTGGGATAAAAAGTTTCTCCAACACCAGTCGTGGGTCTGGGCTTTCTGGCCTTAGAAATTTCTAGTTTCTTCATGGGCCCGCACTCAAATTAGTATCCAAGAACTTGGGGTTCGATCCAAATGAACCAGAAAATATGAGCTAACTTTTGCAAAGTTTGTTGTTGGGCCTACACCAAATGTGGTCCGTTATGAGAGTATGTTCTCACCTGTAATCCTCCATGCACGTCTTCCAAAAAAAAAAAAAAAGGAATTGCACACGGACGTTCTGGTTAAGTTCAATCTTAATATTTATTTGATCCACCCCATGTGTTGAACCCTTTGTTAGACTCGTGAAACGATTTTCTTTACGTGTCTAATCAATCAATTGTGTGCACATACTAGCCCTTTTTAAAAATTTTTTGGGTCATTTTTTAGGAGTTCGAAAGCTCCATTTAAATAGTTATTTTTTAAGGTATTTTTATAAAAAAATATTATTATAGTAGTTTTAAAAATTTTTCTCGATAGATGTGTTTGGAAGATAAAAAGTTAATTAAAAAATATATTTAAAATTTTTAAAAACATGTTCTTAAAAAATAAAAAACCAAACAAACCGAGAGCTGCCTTGTATATAGGGTATACGAACGTTCGCCAACTCATAATCATTTTTCTTTTTAATCTTCATATCATGCATAGAAACATTATTGGGGAGGGGTTTAGTTGAAGTATTATTTGGGGATTCACACCCAATTGTGTGATAAAATTTTAGAGTCTTATATCAAATTGTGTGATGTAAATATGTTATAATATTGTAATGACAATTGAGAATTAATTTTTTTTAAAAAAATTAGTCTACCCCATTTCGTTTCTGGACAAATTCATACATGTGACAACAGAAAGTGAATGGGTTTTTGGGCAAACTTTCCTGGCCTCGATTAATGTACTTTGTGCTTCCGTCCTAGACTGGTCCTGGAGCAAATTTATGAGGCTGCTGGTTACCCAGCCATATTTCAGAACTCTGGCTATAACCGAACAGAAAGCAACTTTTGTAGAGTAATAAACAATTATACCTAAGTGGTACACTCAATTTAAAATCCACTTTTAAGAGGATAGAATGCTGCATTTTCATGCTCTTCCCAACTACCATTTGTAATTTGCAAGCACAATAGATAGGAAATAATTTAGGCAACTATAACCTTACCCACCACATGCATGTGTACATAACATTCTTTTTCAAGCATACTATTCATCCTTGCGCTTTCTTTTTGTTCTTTTTTGGCCCCATATTTTGCCTCTTATAATTTGCTTGGTACTATAATTTTGCACATATATATGTCCCATGAGTCCTCATCACTAGCTCAGAAATATTAAACCAATAGCCATGGATTGGTATTCTTGGTTATCAAGAACAAATCTTGAGTCATCTCTTACATATCAGTACGGTTTAACTCTCAAACGAAATAAGCTAGAGAGAGAAGATTTGGTATACTTCAACCATGAGTTCCTCAAGAGTCTGGGCATCGGTGTAGCTAAACACCGCCTAGAGATACTCAAACTTGTTAGGAAAGATCTTGGAGGAAACCTAAATGGCTTTTCTTCTAGGCTTGTTTTGGCATTCAACAAAACCAAAAAGCTCTTCACCAAGAAAGTTCGCAGGTGGGGTTTTCGCAGCAAGAATTCAACTAATCATCACGTGCCACAATTGGAATTGTATAATTATCCATCACAGTGGAGCGGAGCACTGATGCCTTTCAGCAGTGCGAAGGAAGACAAGCCAGAGAAGCCGGTTATCACAAGCAGGAATGTGATGAATTCGGGGCCTTTAGACAGGAGAATGCAACAAGAGAAGATGCTGTTAACTGATAAATGTCTAAGCATATCAGGTCCTCTGGATGGGATACTACACGAAAGGTGGATGCTTGCGAATTGTAGCCCAGTGAGAGCTGGAGTCACTGATGGAAAAGGAAAAGACAGATATGCTTTTGCAAGCAGGAGTCCCAACATATCTGCGCCATGGGAAGGAAGAGGTCAGAGCCCAATAGTTCATCACTATTACGAGGGAAAAGTTGGGGTTGGTGATGATGTAGGTCCTTGCTTATGGTCCTTGATGTTTCAAGATTTGAAACCCACTTGAGCTGTTTTGCTTCTTGATTCTCCCAGTCCTTATGGTTACTAGCACTGTATGTCTCATCTATGGGACAAGATTAGCATATCTATGTTAAGAATACAGGCTGTAGGAAGAGATGGCTTACCTGCAGGCATGGACATCTGCTTCATGCTCTGAGTTCTTAGACCTTTACCAAAGCAAGCTACCCTGAACTTTAGGATTAGTAGTGTCGTCGTAATTTTCTTGCAATGTATGTCTCATCTATGGGACAAGTCTATCTATTGTACTTGGATCTTAGTGGTGCCCTTGTTCCCAGTTATTCCTTTCTATGCTTTGTTCTTGCAGTTAGTTTGCCTGAACGTCTATTTTCTTCACTCCCAGGGGTGCAGTGGGAGAGTTATGTTCTATTTTTCTGCATTTTTTTGCTAGTTATGAAGTTTAAAAAGTGAGTACAGTTCCAAACTTATAAAAAGTGAAAAGTATACTTCCCAACTTAAATAAAGCCATGTACTTCTTTTCATCACTTCATAACTGAATCCAAAAGAATTTAATTGCTACATACCACAACCGTATTTTACACCTTTTGTAGCTTTAGAATAGGATTAGAACATTTCTCACTTGTCACCATAAGGTGATACTGAACTCGGTATTTTACAAAAATCCATTCAAAAGTTCACTCTTTTAACTTTGCAAAGCCTGTAACTTTGTTACTAGTGCTTTGTGGTCCATATTCATCATTTACAGTCAAATAGGTAATAGGTTTACCCTCCCTTTTTAGAAATACCGAGGACAAGCCAAATACAACTACAATGCCCGGTACTATCATTAAAGCATCAGCTTTTGCAACTAATTCGCTGGATCATTCTAAGTTCAGCAGCAACTCTACCATTTTCCATTGTGACTAATAGGCACTGAATGCTCCCAAAATTCTGTGTGTTTTCATTCTTATTATAACAGCTATTCACACACGTGCCACTTATTGCAGTTAATACAGAACGAAAGAACCTGAATATTATCAACGCATCAGTAGACGAGTCTATAAGTTTTTTTTAGGATCTTGGAGCTGCTATTGTATCTAGAATATTTGGTGCTAACTTATCTAAGTTCCTAATATTCTATGCAGTATCCAAGTGTATAAAGTGGGGTAGCCTGTATATACATTCAGACGCTTCAGTAAAAGCGTCAAAACTTTAACATCCTCATCCTCATTTTAATGTAGGTAATGGTAAGAAGAGTTGTCATTTAAAGTCAAGGGCCAATAGTATCTAGAGCTACGTACTTGGTATCTTTGAAGGCTGCAGTAGCAGGACATGCTTCAGCAATAACAGTTGGTGATTCTGGTGCAGCTCCCAGGTATTTCAGCCATCTCTGACATTTGAACTTTGAGGCATCTGCAATGAGCCTCCCGAATAAAGCATTTGATATACAGGTGTAATTCTTCTGGTTAAAACTACACTAAGCAGGACTCCCACACTAGAGAATCCAGCCAGAACCAGGAAGGTAATTTTAAAGCAATTAGGTCCCAAGCACGAAATAGCATGCTGCTTTGCTGCCTCATTATCATAGAGGAAGCCAGCAAGGAGACCTGAGAACAGAGCAGCACCCAGAGGATTCCCTAGTGACATGAAGTTAATTATCATACCAAAATTCTTCAGTCCAAAAAGTTCTGATGCTGTTGGAACCATGATAGAAAATTGAACGCCATAGCACATTCCAAGTAGTGCAGTTGCAACATAAAGGGTACCATGAAGAGCGTAAGCGAACAGAAGGTATGTAATGATCATCACTATTTGTGTACACGTTATCCATATTGTTCTCGGCGTTGTTTTTGATCTGCAAGCCAAATTCCAATCAGAGACAAAGCAAATATCAAGAAACTAATGAAAATATTAGGCAATGGTGTAATGATCATGCTGAATCTTTTGCATGTTTTATCTGGAAATTGTCTGAACTTAATCTTTAAAAGATCCTTGAATCAGATAATATTTTCTCGTAAGCAGGAAGCAGAACTGACCTGACAAAAATTTCAGAAAGAACACCTCCACCAAGACGGCCTATGAAATTGCAGAAGCTGAAGAGACATAGCAGCAGAGTAGTATTTTCAACACCCTGAGCTATTCCTATTTGTGCCAGGTTATTGAGAACAGTAACCCCAGAACCAACCCCAACAAAGTACACAACAAACAGAAGCCAGAAATCAGCCTTGACGAGAGCTTCAGTGAACTTAAAATCCTCGCCTCTTCTTGGTCTCCTCCTCTTCTTTATAGCCCCTTCTTCCTCAGCAAGAAGCATATCAACCTCTGACATGCAGTCACTTTCATGCAAACGCCCAAAGTCCGCCACTGAGGAAGATGGTACTAATAGTGGCTCTGTCCTATAATGGCAATCACTTTGAACCACCTGGTCCTCGAGTCCAATACTTTTGCCCATGGAGGCTGATTTGCTGCGATTTGAAGGGTACAAAGTCATCTTTATGGGGATGGCAAGTGGCGTCATGAGAAGTAGTACCATTATTACAATAAAAATGTAGGAGACAGGAGCTTTCAGATTTCGCACGTTGTTTAAGATGGTAGCTGTAAGAAGGTAAACACCTAGCACAATGCTAGCAGATTGAATGAAGAGAAAATTCGAAGGCTCTGAAGCATTGTCCCCTGAAGCTGGGGTACAAGGCCTGACACAATACATTAGAGCAAAACATAGAGTAGGAACTCCAAGTGTGAGGAAAAGCAAGAACTTGGAAGAGGAATTGTGAAGCAATGCACCAAAAATTTCAGTATATACTGCAGCACTGAGCCCTCCATAACCTTTAAGAATACCAGCAACAGTGCCCCGACTCAATGGGAAATTTCTCATATTAGTCACAAGCACAGCTGTGCTGAACCAAGCACAGCTATTTGTAGCAACACAAAGTGCAATCCACAACTGACAGTCCATCAACAGGTATATTAAGAAAAGAAGATAGGAAACTTAAAAAAAAAAAAAAAAAAGAAATACTTCAGTTCTTCTCTATGCTAAAGCTTTCGCAGAATTGAACAAGATAAGACGATATCTATAAGCTATTCTGTTTATAAATGCATATAGACAGAACCAAGAAACAATAACAAGCACACCAATCAAGTTATTGCTTGTGTATCTATGTTATCCGCGGAAAAAAATCAAGTTGTTCCACACACAAATGCAAATAATGGCGCACAGTCCAGCAACATCAAAATGGAGGCACAACATTCTATTGCATTTTTAATGGTTACACAACAGGCAGATAGAAGGATAATATGTCAACAAAATCAAACAATAGGCATGCATGTAAAGACTATAATTTTTCTAATACAAGCAAGATACTAAAATAAAAAGAGAGGGAAATTTTATCTGCAGAAATTAACACTACCAGCCAATTAGGCAAGGACGAAAGAGTGCAGCTGAGAGCAAGCCAGATGACCCCATAACCAAGTAAGCATGCAACAGCACCAACGGAAAGAATTACCCAAGGTGGAAACTTGTTGCATGCAAGGCCTGGAAGCAGGCCCATATTTTCCCCTACATCACAAGCCACCCCAAGAATCGCGAGCTGGCGCTGGTTAAAACCCAAAACTGATTTCAGGGAATGAGAGTAGAGTGGAAAAGTTGTTGCATTGCCAGCTGCTACTTGTAACCAAACTGCTGCCCCAAGCCCCACCCATGGTGGCCTAGTCCCTTCTTTTAGGGTCTCCATTTTTGTTCTTTTTAATCTCTCAGAAATTCACCCAAAGCAACAGATAAACAATGAAAAGAGAAAGTGATTGAGATAAGAGAGAGTTCAGCATTGATGATTGTGATATGGTTGAGTAAGGAAAAGTGACAAACAAAGGAAAAAAAGAAAAGAAAAAAGCCTAAAGGAACGCGTGGTCTTTTGGCAGGAAGTAAATAAAGACAATAAAAGAGTTAAGGAAAGAGGTGGGATCCTGGGAAGGATTCTAGCTAGGTGCATTCTATCAAAACAGTAGTAATTAAATTTGTTATAAAAAAAAAAAAGAAAAAACAAAAAGATTCTAGGTTCATTCATATCCCTGTTGCTTCATTTGACATGTCAAGATGTGGGATATTTGGATCTTGTGAGTAATCCCACAAGCGTCTGAGTCCACCGTCCAGGTATCACAAAATTATAGAACACCAAAAACAAGAAGACAATGATCGACTTCCCAGATAACCTGCCTCTGGGTGTCCTGGGCCTTATGGTCAGGTATATGCATTCCATTTGGGAAATATAATAACGTATTTTAGCATCTGTAACCGAGTGGATAAGAACTTGTACTTTCTGAAAGGTAACAAGTTCATGGAATTTCCTAGCCGGTTCCGTCCAAATAATTTGGGTTCCAAATTTAACCAAAGACTAATTACCAATAATATATTCTCTCTCTGGGTGTGTGAACAAGTACCGTGACAAGAGACTTGAATTGATCTTGGCAAAGAGAGAATAAAAAGGATTACTAGTAATTTCGTGCACCTCCCAATTTTTTCCGTATCCAGGAAGACAAGACGTGTAAGTACTACTATCTATCAGCATGCCTTGTCGATGAGAAGTGCATGGGTTCTACTACCGAAGTCAGGTACGAATTAGTATAACTTAATCATTCGACTGAACCAAAAGCCCATATAATTCAGACAAACAGATGGTTCTTTTCTGCCGACCATTATTGGTAGCAAATCCTTGTAAGGTACCATTTTTGTTTTTAGTTTAAATGGTCGAAGTTTGCTGGCTTCCAATCTCGTAGGAACTTCATCTCAGTCGCATACGTGAATAAAGACCACAGGATTCTAATAATGACCTTTTGTGGAGTCCCTCAATAAAGAATCTTCAATGTTCAATCTTGTGAAAAAAAAAACATGCAATTTGGTTTGGATTTGAGGAAAGTAATAATGCTAGCAATTAGAAATATATAGTCATGATGAAGATCTAATAAGAATTATTTTAACATGACCAAATTGATAGTGCAAATTTATATACAAGCACGATTACTATTTTTTCATATGATGCACAAATTATCTATGCACGACAGTTTTTAATGGACCAACCCAGAAAAAAAAGGCCCACCTCCCAAATTAACACTCCTCAGTTTAATGATCTCAACTTAACGACGCACAGACGTTGTGTACTCAGTATTCGCTTTGGGCTACGCAAGCAAGAATCGGATGATGGGGAGACGGCTGTGGCCCAAAAGTCTATAGGAAGCAGATATAGGTTGGTGTAAGCTAAAGATCAGGCCCAAAGGCTGTGGTCGTTCCAGCTTTGGGTTCAAAACTTTACCCCCTTCTTCCTCCACCTGACCAAAAATAGAACTGTTTCTTTTTTTTTAAAAAAAAAAAAAAAGAAATAGGAAGATTGTAAATCGTCTAATATAATTATAATAAATCTGGAAATGATTCATATACCCCAACTCTAATGCATGCACTCGCATTTTTATATTATTACTATTATAATTTTATAAAAAGATTAAGAACCCCTTATACTTTTTCTAGTACAAACTTAATATCATTCGTGAGACCCAAAAAGAAAAATGCATTATAGTCAGGTAGCAAACTCATTGAAGATTGAAGTACGTTTTCAATACGAACTTATTATTGTTGTTGCTGTTGTTAGATGAAAAGATTAAGAAACCCTCATTCTTTTTCTGGTACCAGCTTTATAGCATATGGGGACCCAAAAAAAAAGATTGCATTGTATTTATAGTCGGGCAGCAAACTCATAACTTGAAGAACGTAGGAGGAGAGTAAGGTTAAAAGGCTAGATGCCCGCCCTGGGGCATGACATCCATAAATAAAGTCACGAAACCTGAATCTTCATCCTTATCCCCTCACCTCATCTTCTTTCCTTTTTTTTTTTTTTTTTTTTGAAGTTTCTGTGTGGAAAACAAACAACAAGTGACTAGCGTACATAGGTGCATGATCATTTTCATCTTCTTTTTTATCTCATCATTTTCATCAACATCTTGTGGCACATGGCTTGTCCACAACCTTCTTCTGAGGGTTCACGTGGAAGTGTCTTCGTGAGTGAGTTGGATTATTCAATGTTGTTGCCCACACGTTTTCATGTCATCAGGTTTGCATGGTCATGCTATTTACGATGACATGAAAGCAAAATCTTTATAGTAATCAGTGTTCGCTGCCTTTTATTTTTGTTGGAGATTCATATATTTGAAAATTGGATATTGCAATAATAGTGGTGAAATGCAGCTTTAAAAAGGAGAAAATTTTCCTTTTTCTCAGCTGTGTTGCTTCAATTCACATTAGTACAGATTGTACTATGTTTTAAGTATCTCGGAAGAAAAATAGCCAAATGTTTGAAATTAAATCACCGCAGTAAAAAATAACGTCTAACCAACTTTCTTTAAGGGTTGCCAAATTGCTGGACAACCAATTTTTAGGGGGCCACAGCAGGTGTGACTGGTACCGGTCGGCCTCATAGTTGTTTCATCCTCCTGTGTGCGGGGCCTGCGGGCTGCTTTCTCTATCCAAAAGCGGTTTCAGCCCCATGATTGCATTGCAGGCTTGTGGGCTGGAGTCTGGTTTTTGGATTAAGGTGGGCCCTCAGCCGAAAACGGAAAAAGAAAGAATGAAACGTAGATGAAGCGCTCAAAAAACGAAACATAGATGAAGAGTTAATTACGGGACATCAATATATTTACTTCACCCGTTTTTAATTTTTTTTTTCTTGTTTTGGTGAGGACTTGGAAATTAGAGGGCCAAACTTCGGTTAATTACTTCAATGGTGCTTTAACTGTTTTATGAGTCTCACTTTAGTCCCTAGATTTTTTAATGTATCCTGTTCAATTTTTACATTTGTGTTTCATTGATACTAACACTTATGAATGACAAAATTGCCTTTTTATTTATATCATTTTATAATTTTCTTTTTTCTCTCATTTTTTGTATTATTTTCCTTACATCTTTTTGTTTATTTATTTACTTCTCCTACTCCGTCTATATCTTTTTCACATACTCAAGGAAACAACATTTTCTCTACCTTCACTAGTAGCCCGATAGAGAAAACAAACCTAGTCAGGTAGAACACTAAATCTTTAGCAAGAGAACTATTCATCGTATTAGAAATAACCAAATATTAATTTTTTTTGGGCAAGCCTGCATGGATTAATTTACTTTAAATTTTAGAGTGTTTTTTCTATTTTTTTTTTTTTGAGATTTGGATTAGGAGGATGGGTAAAAGAAATAAAATGTAAGAAAATTTAAAAAAAAGATTAAAAAAAGAAAAGCATAAATTGTCTAAAATAGAAGCACAATTTTGGAATGAATGAAAGGACAATTTTTTCATGAGTTGGTATTGGGAACCAATTAAATACTAATATAGAAGTTGCAAGACTAAATAAGCGAAAAGTTCAGGGACTAAGTTGATGCTCATAAAAAAAGTTTGAAGACCATTTGAGTAATTAACCCGCCTAAGCTTTTAATGAAGGGAATCCACTAGAACTTTATATCCCAAAAAAGATATGTAGGAAAAGAAAAGAAAAACCCACTAGAACTTAATCGGATGCACCAAATCGCCAAACCGCTAAAGAGACCCATTTCTTAACAATTTCTTTTCCATCTTCCTTTTCTCTTGCCCATTTTTTGGTCGACAAAGCAATGACTCATTGCCAACTTGAACGTTTTGGTTTAACAAAGAAAACAAAAGAGGTCTATTCCGCCATCACCATATCAAACAAGGGTTGAAGAAAGATAGCCTACACCTCCAATTATCCTCCCCCACTCGCTTCCTCTTTAGTTTTACTTTTTAGTCTCTTTAACTAAATAAAAGCGTAGTAGTTTTTTTTTTCAAAAAATAAAAGCGTAGAAGAGTGAAGTTGAATACTTTATTGAACTTCAAGATTAATTTAATTTTTTTAACAACCAAAATTATTATGCTTAATCTTGATTCTATATCATCTAAGCCTACTTTAAGTAACTACGCTTTTGGTGTGTATGTTATATTTTATTGTTTGGTACGTGAATATTAGCGCATTAACAGTTTCAAAAGTACGGTTAAATTCAAGTTGTAAGTTGGCAAATCAATTGTGAATGGACTTTATTCTGTCGAACATAACTGAATTTAGTTTGCTATCAACCCCATTAATGTCACATTTGAAACGTTAGAATGTTAAAAACTACTAAGATCAAAGAAGATTGAAGACTTATTACTGAAATGTTCGACGACAAATGACAAGCTGCTTGGCGATCAGGCAATTTCTCATTTGCTAAATTGCAGTCTACACTGAGGATAAAACTACAGTATACTCACAAGAAAGAGCACGTCCTCGCACCTATCGCTTTGATAACCTTATCCATAATACGAGTCTTCTCTGCCTTTAGCAGCCTAAAGTAAACGATAGGGACAACACAGAATTAACTTTTTCTTCTCAAAATTGTAGCATACGAAACTCAAATATCTATCATGGCCTAAGCTTTTAATAAGGCCATTGTTTACTATATCCCATATATGTGCATCTTACATGTGTACCTGCAGTCGAAAATAAAATTATATAAGTATCTTTTATCAATTTCATATATTAGCATATATGTTTATGTATATTTTCTAATTAGTTATTTTATAGGGAACTGGGAAGAGTGGAATTAGTATGAGATATCCAAAGGTGATAAGTTCCTACAATTTGCAAGCTTGGTAGATTAACAAACTAGGTTTAAATTTTAAGAAAGAGGTCAATTCCATTCTTTTTAATTTCTTTTAATTTGTATCAGGTCACTGCTTGAGTGTACATATTGTGCAATATTCTATAGTTTCAAATTTTTAGCTCAAACAGCTTAACCAGATACCACTCAATGATCCAACTATTTTAAATGAGTTGATAAAAGATATTAATTTAAAAAACTTCTAGATTGCGGGCCCCAAAGTTGTATAAAAAATTGAAAAAAAAAAATTTATTATACAGCTAAAACACAACATTACTTCAAGTCAAATTCAACTTTGACAAGAGGTAACAGAGATTTGTTCATTTCTGAATCAGTTCAGATTATCCAGCCCAAGTTGGTATACAAGGAATTTGGTGGTTAAATGTTTGAGAAAAATCATTTCTCGAGTTCTATTTCAAGTTAACAAGCATATTAAGACTAGAAGAGAATAAAAACGCTTATTAGTCAGTCTAAGATAGATTTTATACATACGACTCTTAATGAGCTTGACAAACCTGGAGTGGAACTCAAAGAACCTGATTTTTTTCGAATATATAATTATTAAATTCCATAATTCATACCCTCTATGAAATAAGATTCCAAGAAAAAATTATTTACTAGGAGGTTAAAATCTCGAGCCGAGCAGGAGCACTTGAAAATGAGGGTTGAATGTGTATTTGTGATGTTTATGTCGAATTTAAAATTATTCATTGGTTTCTCGCCCTCACAATCTCCCAAATTGGATATTTGCCCTTTTTTTTATTTATTTAAAGAAATCCACCAAACTGGACAAAATTGTATACCCAGACAAAGCTGTTTCTCACTTCTTCGTTTTGCATTTTTGGATTAAACTTACATACAAGCTGTATTTTAATTATGATAAAATATCACCTTCATACTTTGTAGTTGTTGTGAAACATATTTGTTATAAAAGAATAGTGTAATTTAGTAGTTAACCATTCTAGCTATTCATATAAATGTTTTGAAGGAATTTATACGTCAATCATCAATCCATTAACCTTGCTTCATTTATTTATAGATTTTGGATTTTTTATTTTTCGTTTTCCAGTTAAAAAATGATTTGTTATTTCAGTTGTGGTCCATACTCTAGAATATATCGCGCCCACAGCAGTGTCCTTTGGTCAAATTTAAACATCTTTTGACACCCAGTTTCTGCAGCCTGCAAAACAAACACAACAGAAACACGTTAATAAGCACACATAGAACTTAAAACAAAAAAAAAAAAAACTAATAAATAAATAAACCAAGAAGAGAGATGCTTTTTTCCTCAAAATAAAAAAAAAAAAAAAGAAGAGAGATGCTTCTTGCCCAAGTGAAGAAGTACAGGAATTCGGTGCCAAATCAAACGCTGGAAATTAATATAAAAACTGCGGACCCAAAAAACCAAATAAAAAAGAAGGAAAAAAAAGGAGGGGGAGGGGAGGGGGGGCTGCAAAGATCTTATCATCACATACGGATGAATTGGAGGGAACTTTGAGAGAGTAATTGCAGATGATGGAACCGATTTATCAAATTTAACAAAGATTATTATGTTCAATTGATAAAATTAATTACTTGATCGTTAGATTAGAGCTGATTTAGGAGAGATCTTAAGAATTCGAAGCTATTAATATTGCAGAGATATCAAACTCTGGAATTCGTTAGATTTGTGTCCGTTGGCAACATCCTATTCTATATGAATATGTATATGTACACAGAAGGTCTCTGTGGCCGGATTTCTAGGGTTTCGGTCACCGGAGACACTAAAAAACGTTCCGCTACGACCACCACCACCTGTACACTCTTATCTGACGTCATCTTAACGCAGCCAAAAAACATCGAAATTTATGCTTTAGACATGACAGAGAGACGGCTCGGTCGCGGCTGAAAATCGCCGCGGCGACGCTGCTGATGAGATGAAGGCCTAATCAACGCAGCCAAAGCTCTCTTCACCAAATCTCCCTCAACGGTTCCAATTCTCACGAGCGAATTCGTCATCGCGGACCGCCTCATGTTCAACCGATTTGAGGAGTTATACGGCATCGTTTGGCCATGACTACTACCGTTACTGCTGTGGCCAATACTCTTATGCAAACTGCAGCGAAACGATCCAGGATGATTCGTAGGAGAACACATACAAGTCCTTTTCCGAGTCGTCGGCAACGCGTTTCCCCCGTTCTTCGCCATCGAGATTGAACGGTTCGGAGAAATCGGCCGTTCCAATGAAAATCGTACAGAGGCAGCCGATGGAGCCGAGTTATTATACAGATTGACACGAGTGGGAGAGGTTGATCTGTGGAGAAGACTGGAGGAGGCTGATCGCGGGGAAAAAGTTGAAGCGGTGGAAGAAGCGAAAGCTGATGAAGAGGAGGAAAACGATGGCCTTCTGGAGGAACAGAATCTTCCGGTAGGTGAAACTGAACGGAGCACTGGTCCGCTTGATCGGCCAGTAGAAGCCGCCATATTTGTCGGTTATAGATAGCTCAGTACTGAGGAGAGAGAGAAAGCAGTTATAGAGAGAGAACAGAGAACCTTAACCCCAACTGATTTACGAAAAAGGAAGAATTTGAGAGTCTAATTTGGCAAACTTAGCTTGACTCGAGCCATGTATTTATAGGAGCTGGAAAGGGTGTGAAATTGGAAATCTAACGGCGGTTTTATGATTTTTTTTTTTTTTTTGGTTGGGTAATAGCTGGCGTTTGGGATTTACACCTTGATATTTCGCGGAATTGGAAGATGGTCCCATAGGATCATAAACTTTCAAAAACTTGACTGTCAAATTGTCGACATCATGCCTATTAAATGACGCAATTAAAATTACTAACGGTTGGGTGCATCATAGGATTAATATCAAGTCTCGTCTTGATTTAGAACTAAATTATATTTAACAATTGTATCACTAGTAAATTTCAGTTATTTTTTCATTTTGGCATGATAATTCCTGTAAGTTTTGCATTGGTACTCTTACACGATATGTAAATTTTTTTATGTGTCATGATACTTAGTATTAACGTGATTTTATTTCCAAACTTTATTATGTAAAATCAAACAAATTGTTATCTTATTATAACCCTTTGTTTTAAGCGTGGTTCTATATATATGATAATCAAAATTGAATAACATTAACACTAAATTTTATAGGATGATAATCTTAAATTACTTAAGTTCTTCTACATATCAAATCCGGTTGATTCAAAACAAGTTCTCACTAAGAAAAACACGGTGGAGTAATTTAAATTTTGTTCCCTAAAAATTCTACATATTGACATACCGTATGAGTCTATTCAACGCGATACAATAAAAAATAATAATACCCAAGAGAAAGTGACATATCATGGCATAAGTCTATATTGATAATAAATTGCTAAATCAACAAAAATAATTGAGATGCATATTTATAATATCTCACATATTTTCATTATTCAGTAATAATATGAGAAATTATTATCCTATAAGAAGTGGCTTCAATTGATCTTTGTCATTTCAAACAAGCAACAATAACACGCTGTTCATGCTTAACTTTATTATCAAGCACTTCATTTTACCCGGCCTTCATCTTATACAGCAATAAAACGCAAGTAATCCTTCCTGTGGCGAAAAGTCTAAATTCGAGTCACCAGGGATCAAAGTGTAAATTAGACAGGCGAAACCTTTCTTTCAGTAAATTACTTGAGAAATTAAATAACGGACCTAACTCGAAGCTGGTTGGTGCCATGAATCGGAAAAGCAAGTGGAAACCGTGGGCTGGAAAATAAACAGACGAAAATATCAGCCGTTCGATTAACGGCTTTTTTTTGGTGGGGGAAACAGTGGGCACCCACGTAAGTAAGCTGCTTTAGTGACTCCCGAATATATAGATTCCACGTATTGTGCGTACTAGTGATTAATAAATTGATTAATGTTGGATGTGGGAGGATCATGGGTTCATCGGCGATGCACATGTAGGCTCTGTCATGCATGTCTATGTAGAAATTTGACGCTGAATTTTACGTGCCTGCCCTCTAGTTTTTGTTAGGAATTAGGAACCCTGGCCAGGAAATCAGAACATTACCTAAACTAATAATAAATATATTAAACAAGTGACAAGAGATTAGTGTGATGAACTTAATGGACAGAAAGTTGGGATTTAGGTGTGTTGCCAACAATCTAATCATGTGCAAGTTTTCATGATTAACAAATAAGAATTAGGCTGTTGAGTATTATTAATATATAAGAAATCGAATTTAAATGTTGTAGGTCTTGCAAGTTTAATTAATAAATAACGAAAGGATTATATCGTTCTACTTTAGTACGAATCTTCTGCTGACAAAAATAATCAAGGATGGGACACGAGTTTTATTAATACTTGAGTTATGAATTTCAATAGAATTTGGGTAGATAGTTAAAATTATGATAAGTTGTGCCTCACTCCATGTGAGTTTGATAGTGTCTTTTTTGGTTGTTACAATTATTGGTTGGTGCATGTGTGATTTGGTTCATGAAACCGGAAACAGGAATTTAAAAAAAATTCAATTAAGGTACCAAGAAAGTTGAACAGAAACATTGTTGATTGACTCCAATGTTGGGTCGCGTTTGGGATGGGAGGGAATATTGAAGCAATAGTTAATTGTAAGGTGAAAGATTCTACTGATCATTGAAGTAATTTAAAAGAGTGCAAACTTAGTATGCAATTTGACTCTTCCTCTTTGCCTTTTTCCATATCGTTAGATCTTCTTGGGAGGAGAAGCTTGTAGAGTATGTTCTTGTCTAATCAAATTTAAGAATTAGGTTTTCACTCAACTTGAATAATTACTCACAATCCGTAAATGCTTATGAGGTTTTTGGTTTAAGAGAATTAGGGAGAAGAATGGGTGTTAGTAGTAATGATTTTCATTGTTGATGTTTATAAAACAATTATTATTATCCTTTAATGAAAATGAAAGTGATTAACTGATATCTCTATAATTCTCTTCAAAATACTATTATATCAAATTCATTAACTCTTTTGGAAGAATGATACCACTCCATTATTAAGCCAAAAACATATTGGAGGATCGTCAAAACTCTTACTGATTGTCAATAGATATATTCAAATTAGATCATGCAAACTTTGTCATTAATAAAATATTATACTATTTATACTCCCTCCGTCCTATTTTGACAGGTTTACAGGTTTTTTCACACAGTTTAAGAAAAGTTAGTTAATTTTATTGAAAGAATGAATTAATCTATGATGTTCCTAAAATACCCTTATATTCATCATTAAACATTTACATTAAATATAAATAAAAAATTGTACCTTAAGTCAAATGAATTCTATTTGATATGTGAATGCACAGTTTGCTATGCATCCTCACTTGTAACAAAGTAATTAAATAGGGACATTTTAGAGAAATTAAAAATTAATTACATTTTTCAATTGGAGAGTGGACTTATAATTTGGGACAGATGAAAAAGGAAAATAAGCTTATCAAAATGGGACAGAGGGAATACATAATTTCATTGAATTTTGATCCTCCAAATGATTTGTTCAAATTAAGTGACAGAATATTTTAGATAATACTGATTTTTAAGTATGTTAATTTACTCCCATAGAAACTTCATATTTTCTGGAAAAATACACCAAAAATTGAATAATTAATTGTTCAAATTTTGAATGTCGTTTAGAACACGCAAAAGAAATGGGAGAGGAAACATCCTACGAACCCACCATACGCAGCATTGGCGAATGATTTCTCAGGCACACGCCACATTCAATACCAGTTCGAAGACTGTAAAACACGCTTTCTCAGGTTTGGTTTTTCCTCTCTTTTGTGTTCAAAAGCAGAGAGCGTCTAGAATGGTTAAATACTTTGAACACTTGTGTGTTTGCGTCCATAAAACAAGCGCACCTATACATTGCGGTTTAGCTAGTTTAGAAGATTCTTGTATTGAACAAGTCTAAAAGATTCATGGTGCATATGGCACGAAGAACCAACTTAACTGAGTCAGCTCTATCGTATGGTGGCTTGACTGTTGACAAATTCGTTTGAAAACTTGATGCTTTAATTTCGAGAATGAATCTTAAGACTGTCTTAACATGTGGGGCAAGGAACGAAGAGATTGAGGAATCGAATTCCATCATCACCAAATGTAGAGTTATCACTTATCGGTAGCTACCGAAAATTAAATGCGAAAATTGAGTCAACTCGAGTATTTACGATGCTGGGATACCCCAAATTGACTCGTATTTCAAGTCAGTCAGTCAATATTAGGTTCGATGTACATCCTTGATATGCATTTATGATTTAACAAGTCGCATCCCAACTTGCCATTGCCACATCCTCACTAAACAATTACATGCAAAAGATTACGGTCTGTGGAATTGATCTTTTTTGGTTAACTGTTGAACTCTAATCTCGGTCATTGAGAATAGAATATGATATGATCCTGCCTTTATGCTTCCAAGGTGCCCTATGGACTATTCCCCACCCTTTTTTGGACCAAGGGCCATAATGCCGGGAGGGATTTATATATATGTCATCATCAACTGGAAAATACTATTGATGACTCGCAGAGCTCCCGACGTGAATGCCAGGCGATTATGAAACACAACCAAGTCTCGATTGTGACCCTTACCACTAGGGATATAGTGGAAATCCCATCCATCGCTGATTAGAATATACAGTAGGACCTTCATCCCGTCAGATCCCATTGTGGTCGAACTTATCTAAAGATTTAGAGCCCACTAGTCATTTCTGCAATAATCAAATGCACCAAATAAAGTATACCTTCTGTATATGCATTAAAATTCTATATACACCTCATTATCTAGCACCTATGTTACCTTTTCTTATATAGCTAATCTCGAGATATAATATACTTGTTGTTGAAAAAAATCTATGCGTAAACTAGTAACTAACATATGTACACAAACATCTGCACCATGGATTTGCACATGTATACACAGTAGATCACTTTTATGGCCTCAGAAATGGCTTTATACTTTTCTGTTAAACTCTCTCTCTCTCTCTCTCTCTCTCTTGTGTTACACTTAAATTATATCACTAAAAAGAAAGAATGACGTGTTTATCAGATGATATACTGAGTTAAATGTTGCATCGGCATGCCCATGCCATGCTGTTGATAAGATGACATAAACGATGTCTTTTTTTCTGGGTGGTAGAAGACAGAAGCGATGTCACAGTGAAGTAGTAAACGCGGCACAACTAAGCTACGAGGCCACGAAAGCAATAGCGGGTAATTTGCAATAAATTTATCGGCATTGCTGATGGAGGTGAATCCGAATAACTCTTCTTCTTTTTTTATTCGTCGTATAAATTATGCAGAATTTGTGAATACAAACTACCGGGATTTGTACTAATTACGGATTACTGCCTATATAACGGTGTCATTCCTTCACCGCAACATTGATTTTCTTGTTATAGTGACTTCAATTTTGGCTTTGTTTGATTGAACTGAAAATGTTTTCTGTCTGAAAATATTTTCTATGAAAAGTAATTCCAAGAAAATATTTGCCTTTTTCACAATTTTCAGATGTTTGGCTAAATATTTGGAGAACATTTTCCTATTGGCTACCATCTATACATAGTTTCCTCTATCAAAAAATTATATGCCCTTCACCACTGGGTCTCCCACCCTCTATCTGCCCCTACTGCTGCTAAACCAAACTCCACCCTTAGTGCCGCTAAGCAACTCCGCGAATATGGTGATGTATTAAAAAATAGAAGTTAGACTACACCCGGATGAACTCCCAAACCACTAAACCCACTCCACGAACCCAGTGCCGATTGAACAAAAAAAGAAAAGAATCTACACCCTGGATGAACTCCCAAACCACTTTTGTCAAGCAACAATTTAAAAAAATTAGAAAGAGGTATCACTGCTGCAGCAAAATTCCAATAATCAAGGGTATGTTTTATTGAAGCAAAAATCAACAATTTTCATTCGTACTTCTAAACTATTCACTGTGAAGAATTTATGTTAATTTTTTATAGTTAATCAGATTTGGAAAAAATTAAAACAGCTCCAATTTTTCAGGTTCTATAATCAAATGTATTGATCTACTCCACAAAAATGCATAGCTACTTTGTTAATTTCTATCCTTCTTCCCTTGTTTTTCCCCTGTACTGTGAATAATCCTCTTTTGCTTCTCCTTGCCAATAAATTGCCACCTTCATCTATTTGATCTGAAGTTTGTCTATCTCGTTCAGTATTGGCGTAAAAGGGACTGTGAGAATAACAGATAGGAGGAGGAGGCCACCGGCAGGGTTGCTGATGAGATTCACTGCTCACCTGCCTCATAATTAGTTGAAGTTTTGCATCTATGGACTGTTAAGCTTTTTAGATCAGGAGATGCATATTTAGTTTTCTTTTTAGCACATTTACTGGGACGAAGAGCTGAGGAAATTAACTTCAGTAATTTAATTAGCGAAGTTGTTTTACACCCCATGGTGTGAAACAATTTCACCTAGAAAAATTTTTCCTAAACTAAAATGCAAACAAACACCGGAAATTTAGGAAAATATTTTCCAGAAAAAATTTTCCATTGAAACAAACAGAACCTTTGTCTTACACTTATTTTCATTTATTGGATTATAAATTAATATCACCAAAAGGGCCACTTTCACCCACTTGCTATTGTGGTCCTTCGTTGAAGATGCTAATCATGTCCAAAAAACTATTATTTGCTGTGGAAAATTCAAAATTGATAATTACGTGCCCGCAATTGAATTTAATTTTGGTAGCAACATTCTTGCGCAAGTCTTCACACGTTGTGGTGGGAAACGGAGTACAGGCAAGCCCACGTTTTATCACTAGCTTTCTTGATGAATTTTCTTTTTTTGTTTGAAAATACTTTTTAGAATGAGAGGGCGGTATTAAAAGGTACAATGACGATAAGAATCAAATTCTCATTTAATAAAAAAAAAAAGAGAAATAAGATTCCTTAACTATTACACTGCTGCGTGCAAGCTGAGGGGGGAAAAAAAAAACAAATTGTATACAATAATCGACTTGAGGCGGTATTAAAAGGTACAATGACAATAAGAATCAAATTCTCATTTAATAAAAAAAAAAGAGAAATAAGAATCCTTAACTATTACACTGCTGCGTGCAAGCTAAGGGGGAAAAAAAAACAAATTGTATACAATAATCGACTTGACGTTGAATTATGCTGGAAGAAAATATCCGATGCATCTTCATCCATTGAAACTTCAAATCCGGTGATTATGATTTATGGGCTCCATTTGAAACTTGCTAACGACGAGACTAAAACTTGTTAATAACGAGGATAGAGTCCCTTTCCATTCAAATGCTTTTCATTATTGGGTTTGGTCACTTAATTTGTGAGTATTATATTTTCACATACAGTAGAAAAGAAATGGTTATAAAAGAGTAAAGGCATTCAACTTAACATCTCTTTGGGTCGTTAGTCACCACAAAAAGATTTTTGACTGAGGTGGCGTTTGGTTGGAGGGTTTTGGAATCGGAAATCGAAATGAAACTAATAATTATTATTTAATAATTGAGTTTTGGATTTGAGAATCGAAACGAAACTAAAAAATTTTGGGTTTCACCAAGCCTAGCCAAATTGGTAGTTTTGGTGAAAACCCATCAACAATACTTGAAAAGGTCATTCATGCGGACGTCCGCATAGATTATCCGAATTTCAGAAATATGTTTGCATCGATTGTAAGCGTATGTGCACGTTCACACTAGCTTCCGCATAGTCAACCGAACGTCTACTCGTCTGGATGCTTGTTCGGTTGAGTGGACATAATTTTGATTCTCAGCAAATCAAACAGTAATTATAGTAACGATTCTCATTTCGGGTATTGAACCAAACACATGTATTGAAATCAGTAGTTTCATTTCAAATCTAATGATTCCGATTCCTATTCCGATGAGTGCGAATCAAAGGTCACCTTAAGTTTTTGTAGGGTGAAAGGTCAAAAATTCAAATCTTACCTCCCATTAGAAACTCATAAATGTGCGTAGCACATTTGTTTGATCCAATGATGATTTAGTTGCTGGCGATTCTTTAGGGCCTAGTTGGGACCACTCTTAAAATAGGTTAGAATAGGAGTAGGAGTAGTATAGATACGATCAAAAAAAAAAAAAAAGTAAATACATTCACGTGAAAGACTTCTTTTATAATACTACTATATGCAATTTTTCACATAAAATTTGCTTAATCATTATATACACGACGTAAAATGACACTAGTATGATATCCGTGACGGGGAATGTTAGATATAACAGCCTGATATTACTGTTTCATTTTAGAACAATGGTTAAAAATAAGAGAAATTACATCACTTCCACCAATTACCTCAAGGGAATCCGTGTGGTTACCGTTGTCTTTTTACCATAAAAATGTCCGAGAATTTCGAGTTTCCACAACACTATCTGCACTCGAAGAATAACTTTCTCAGTAACTTCCACAAGGCCATTCATCTTGAGTTTATCAAAGTTCAAATTACTTCCGTTTTCGATTGTCGAAAACGGTATATTGTTTGTCGGTCCGTAGACACTTTATTTTAGCATGCCATGTTCCTCAGATATCTCATAGACCTTCTCAACTAAAGCATTTGTTAATCAAAGATGACGTTTTCGTCATTAACCGAAGATAAGATAGGAATTTGAGGTGGAAATTATTTATTTGTTACTTTAGGTTCAAAGATGCTGCAATAGTCAAAAGAGACACTATGATTTTGACCTCATTGTTTTTAATGGGAATACTCCACTTTTCTTTTGATAAGATCATTACAAACTCGGCTTGAAGTGTCCACAGTCTAGAGACACTACCATGAGAAGAAGGAATACATCATAATCATAATTACATATGCTTATGAATAATGGGATAATCCTCGCCCAACTATACTAGATAAGGACTCTCAGAAGCTCGCTTCATAATTTGAATAATTATGAATCTAGATAAGAAATGTAGAATTATTATGATAACCAAATAAATAGTGAGAGAGGGTGAATAAAACTATAGGATTTGGATCAAGGCAAGCGGATAAGAAGACATGACTCACTGGATTAAGATTTTTCTGGTTTAACTTTTTGTCATTTATATTGTAGTAATTAGCAGGATAAGCTCGCCAGCCTCGCCGTGTACTTGTATGCATTGGAACATCGCTGTCAAATCCACCCAAAGATATCGAATGCTAAGAAGAAAAGCAAGGATTAAACAGGTAGTTAATTAACACTGTCTTTATTCATATATTTGTATGAGATTATTATATCTCGTTATTGTCAAAGCAGTCCCCTGATCACGTTAATGATAGCAGGCAGTATCGCAGCTGAGGAAACAAGTAAACGTACATTCAATTGGTATATTTCCTCAAGCCAGGGAATTAAATATCTTTGTAATATCTCTTCTGTATCTATGTTTTTAAACTCGGACCGGACTGGCCGGTCGAACCGGGAACCGGCCAAGTGTTCGGTCCGAGTTAGAATAAAAACTCGGTTTTCTAAAACCCGGTCAAACTTGGTCAAAAACCGGGTTTGACCGGGCAAAACCGGAAACCGCCCAGTTTTTTTTTTTTTTTTTTTACAAATCTAGCCACATTAATGCTCCATACTTCATTAGATATGGGTCCTTATACATGTTTGTGGGCTTCTATATTCATTGTTTGAAAAAAATAGATTCCAACAATTATTTGTCTTTGAGTTTTGACAATGATATGGGCCCATTGACATACATCCAACAAATGAACATCAATGCTAAATCAGTACATGATTTTTATTTGCTTGGCCTAATTATCGGTCAAAAGGCAACCAACTTCTTTGACCAATTACAAAATATTAGTGGTGACTCACTTCTACTTCTTTATACTAATTATATTAAAAAGTGAATAATTTGAGTCCATTATATTTATTGCTAATTTTTTCAATTCAATGCTTTTTTAACTATTAATAGCAAGATATTAGAATGGTTATTGAGGGTATTTTGGCTATAATTTTTTGGACTAACAACTAAAATTAAGAAAAAAATTAGTAAGTGTATATATGTGTGTTATATATATATATATATATAAAATATTTATGACGTCATCCGGTTCGACCCCGAATCGACCCCCAGGTCGAACCCATTGACCCCTGACCCCTGAGCTCAGCCGGGTCGATACCCGGTCCGAGTCTGAAAACATAGTTCTGTATATTGCTGCAAAAAATTTCTCACTTCTCCCTTTGGTTCCGTCTCTTTTGTCCTCCTGTCCACTGATCCCCTTCACTCACAACATTGACATATCTCTTGTGACAACATGGCACACAATAGACGTTGCTAAAGGAATGGAATAGTTGCAAATTCCCACGATAGATTTGTTGCATGATTTAAAACAAGGGGGTCTACATTTAAGATTTAAGGGTCCAGATGTTTCAACTGAAAATATTGTCCTAGAAAATATTTTCAAGATTTTTCTTGATGCTAAACACCAGAAAATATTTTTTTGTATAAAATATTTTTCAATTTTTCTTCGTTTGGTTGAAAATAACTTACATACTTAATGAACATAAGTTATTTTTCTTAAAGTTCAAGAGTGAAATTAAACTTTAAAAACCTACTTTTATAACTTCAATTACAAAACTAATTTTTGTTTTCAATTCTTATCAACTAATTTTTTCATAATCTTGGGTCCACAATAATATGATTAAAGTTATGTATATTTTACCATTATATTATTTTGAAGATTAATTATAAACAAAACAATCTCTACTTAACTCTAATTACTTATCAACCATTTATTACAACTCATATTAGTCTATTTAACTCATGTCAACAATAAAAAATAAAAAATAAAAAACTATTGTTTCAAAAGATTTTTATATTATCATCCAAACACTAGAAAATTGTAAGGAAAAATGACCATTTCCATATAAAATATTTTCTTAGAAAAATAATTTTCTTAAAAAAATATTTTACATCCAACCAAAGGGACCCGAAAAGTGAAATAAAAAGCTACTAACAAGCTTTCAGACTAAGCTTCAAGCCAGGAATCCATATTATAGAATGGAGCTGGAGCTTACTAACTAAGCTTGTATTGAACTCAAGCTGAATTCAATCGGGACAAAGTTACTGAATTCCAAGTGTCAGCTTAATCGATTCAAATGGATCTATAATAGGGCTAACCACTTCTTTCCTTTTGAATACCAGACCCCTCTTTATTTATTTATTTTTCAGCATTTGACTATCTCATTGGGCTGTCGCAGTGTATAAGGCCAGCCCACGATAGAGGCCCAGGAAATTTATTTGGATCCTTTGTGTCTCTCCTGCCTGACATTGTATTAAGTTCAAAAGTCCAATAGAAATGGACATTTTAAATAGCTAGAAGGTAGGCTGAATAGTACCAAGAAGTTAATCCAACAAATGTAGGCACATCCGCACATGGGAGAATAACTTAGATAAGTAGTCCAGAAACGAGATGGGCCAACCCCAGTTGCTCTTCGTTTCTTTCTTAGTTTTTTAAAAGCACAAGTCAGAGCTTTTGATTAAAAATAAGCAGGAGAAATGTTCATACAGAGAGCATAAAGTTCAGAATACCAGCTACTGTCCGATAGACCAAAAAGCAGAAAAAAAAAAGGCGAAAAAAAAAAAATCTGACCTCAAAGGATACAAGTATATTTTCGAGGAACAGTTGCTAACAAAATTAATATGAAGTATGTACTACTTCACCGCCAGATTCCAATTTCCCAAATTTTTAGAGACAGAACTGTAAAAAGCATCCGCAGTTCATATTTCGGTCTTTCAAGCGGCCCACGTGAATTTTCATGTTTTTGAAAGATATTTGTATATCTTGGACGTGTTCAGTAATTGAGTTGGGTTCAAGATTTTTCTCATCACAAAAAAAAAAAAAAAAAAAGATGGTGAATTACAATGAAAGTCGAAAGAGTTTCTGTTTTTTCCTTTTTGGGGGCAGTTCTCTTTGTCTTTTTGCTTTTTTGGTATATCGTCCAAACTTATCGATAGAAATTCTCTCTTGCTACCGACAGATTGCTGCATTTGTTGTCGATATCCAATCGCAAATCAGAATTTTTTTTTCCTTTTTGTGGCCAAGAGCACATGGTAAACAACGTTAGAAGGTTGAAGTTTACATCTAACAATGAATTGATGAATATGGACGTGCAATCGATCGTAGAACAAATGGTTTCAGTTATTTACATGTGTTGTAATTGATTTCTCAACTTCACACGGCAACAGCAAATGACTAAGTTTACGCTAGCTTAGAGATCAAAAGCAACAAAATGCTACACGGGCTTAATCGGTTAATGATTGTCATTTATCTCCTTATTAATCATGATATACAGATTTTCATTAATTTAGAAGCATTGGTCCAGGGCTCCTTGTATGAGGTTAATTTGATGAAACTATATAAGTTTTAGAAATTCAAGCACATATAAAGTGGAATGAAAGCAAATGAAAATGACATTTACCCACTTCTTTTAACATCTTCTACAATCATTTTATAATTTATCAGTACAAAATTTTCAGATATCATTCCCGGATGCAAATTTTGCTGGGTGCTGACAGTTAACGTGATGAAAATTTTATATAGCAGTAGCAGATGCAGGATCATTAACCAACATAATACTGGGTTAACTGCACCACATTGGTTCTCTTTACAATTTCTCTTTTTTTTTTTCTTTTCTTTTTTCCTAGATAAGTACATGGTAATATTCCTTTTGTCAACCAAAATTGTACACTTAATTTCTTTGAATACAATGACCACGAAAGGAGCGAATAGGATATGAACGAATAGCTTTCATACTTATCTAATTGACGTGAACAGTAATACCGTACTAGACTGGTAGGTAGATAGTCCCCGTCCTGTGTGTGCAGTTGCCAATTCGCAAATCCTAAACGTCCCCTTCTCGTTGTAAAAAGTCAAGGGCTCATTTCTCATGCTGAAGGACCACAACGAAACTTGTCGCAAGCTTAAGTGGAACCAGACGCAACCATGCAGTTGATGTTCATTCCACCATGAAAATCGTTATAGATGTGAGCAGAGATTTGGTAATGAAAAGGACATCATTGCTCTTGTGTGTGTGTGTGTGTGTGTGTGTGTGTGACAACACTAGAAACCTATACAGGACAGGTCAATATTTTCGTTCACGCACAATACGCTATTAGTTTTGCTGAACTATGTTTCTTCATATTTGGTTTAAAGTGTGAATGCATACTTTAAGACTCATCTCAGTTTTAAAACGTTTCTCTCCATCTGACTTGCCAAGTAGAAATTTCCAGGAACTAACATAGTCGAGGCACAAGCCAGCTGCTCAACTACGTTTCTGCATATTTCGTTTTAACGTGCGAATGCATACTTGAAGACTAATCTCAGCTTTAAAACGTTTCCCTCCGTCTTATTTACCATGCAGAAAATTCCAGGAATTTACACGCCTTACACGCCTGGGCCACAAGCCAATCCCACGGGGACAGAATATATTGAAACCTTCTAATTCAAAAACTGGGACTACCAAATCAGAAAATCAGCTCTTTTCCGATGAGCTGCAAAAAACCAAGGAAAAAAAATAAAGCATTTTTCAGTTTAACAATCGGAAGCTAATAAAGAGATAATGTGATCCGTGTAGTCATAATAATTTGGAGCCGGAAGCTGCAAATCAAGTAATTATGCTGACCATGTACTGTGTAGACCATGGGTTTCCGTGACTTGCACGTCATGCAATGGATACATTTCTGTACAAGGAATGTACTTTGTACAATATACTAACGTGGATGATGTAGCATTTTGACCTTTTGAAGCAAAATTCGACCAAAATGGTTTGTTAAATAATGTCTTGACCTCAATAATTTAGAATATTACTGTTCACACATATTCGTTCAACCAGAAATTCAACCGATGTTTGATCTTCAACAGTCTTATAATTAGACGCGAATGGTGTGAAATACACATTCAATTTCAGCTGCATAAACTTCATCAAACTCTTCAATACTTAAATAGTTTAAGAGTGCTAGAGACAATATAAACTAATTAATTTGGTACTAATGCATGAAGATCAAGAAGTCTTTTTAATTTTTATTTGTAACGAATGAACAAAACCATGCAACACGACAATTCTACAATACTTTACAAGTTGTTGGCTAAAGGCCGAATTGTAAAATCAAACGAAACCCATCATTGGTTGTTTTCAGAACAAGGAAAAAGTCTGATCAAGTGGTGCTTTTAACTGTTCAACATTCGTTCGGATATATATATATATATATATATATATATATATATATATATATATATTTTTTTTTTTTCGGGGCGAGATTTTAATAGTCAGACCACCGAAAATTCATTGTTCCCATTCTGTGAAGCAACCCTCCCACGCCATGTTTACTAAATTTGCTGAAATTGTCAAAGTCCGAACATTACTTCACACTTGAATTCCTTAATTTTCTTAACTAATTATTAACATCCAATTGAAAGTTGTCTTCTTACATGGATTCGGTCCATGCCTTATGCAATATTGTTGTTTAAAATAGAATCATATATTTTTACATCACTTCTTTATATCAATAATGTATTACTATACTTACATGACATTTTCTTAGACCACAAGATCAATAAGTGAACTGTAGACCCTATCGATGTAATAACCTGCTATGTTGCCAGGTTGAACCTTTTATTGAATGATGTGTATTGAGATGTTATCCAAAGCAACTCTAACGGCTTTAACTTCTAAATATAGTGGATGTCTCAACGTTACACATCGAACGTTAAGAACTTTCGAGTTTTGGGGGAGTTTAATTTAATGGATAGTGATAAATCAACTTTTAAGTGTTTAAAAACTACGGGTATAGGTTTTAATTATTTTTTTTTAAAATTTTTTGAGAAGGGAGGTATAATTTCCTCTTCCACATACTTGGGGCAGTTCGACGTGATTTCTACGATGTAACTATAACCTTAATTCAAGCTGAAATCCAATTGTGAAAGCCTGCAAAACATTGCCTTTACAGCATTTTCTCATGAATTTGGCAAAAGTAGGACCGCATTAATTTATGCTCAACACGAAAGATATTCTCATTCCCATGACACAACTAATGGCTAATTTTTCTTCTATGTCTAAGAATATAACGTCTGAATGCGTGCACTGTCAGATTGATCTCATAATTTAAGGTTTAAAACATGGAACTTACGAAGCTCATGGCACTACCACGGATAGATAGAATTCGTTGATCCCTTACGACGAACTAAGGTCGATTTAACTTGTACCACGATATTCAAATATTAACAGTGATTTTCTACGTAAGATGCTTGGTGGTGAAAAATCTAAAATCAATGGATTTTTTAATACTTGTACAAATAGATTTATGCCCGCGTAAGTTTTTTTTTTTTTTTTTAAGTTAGAAATTGCCTAAAAAGAAATAGAAGAAAAATCAACAACATTTTTCTCTTTTCAAATTCAATAAAAATAAAATCAAGTGGAAATACTTTAATTTTTTATGACCCAATCCAGTTGGCATACATGAGGTCTCTGGTTTGACTATAATTCTTTTTTTTTTTTCCTCTCTTTTTCCGTAGAGCGAAAGGGGAGAAAAAAAATATACCTACACTTTCAGTCGGTTTGCTCACGTAAAATTTTCAGCTTGTAACATATGCGGTGACGCTAAAGTTTAACGGTGTTAATATCGGATCCACTAATATTATTTTTCCGGATGAAAGATTGCCCTCGACTTACACGTTAATCGGCCTTTAAAATAAAAATATAATCAAAAAGGGATTTTGACAAAAGTTAATATTATAAGTTAGAATGAAAATTCAATTATTCAATAGAGCGTCAGAAAAATAGACCTGACTAATGTACAATTACTGCTGTTCCAATAGATTTGCTGAACGGGAAATTCAACAACTGTTTTGATCTTCACCAATTTTATATAGGGATAATTACACATACCTCCCCTGAGGTTTATCATAATTACACATACCTCTCTTGGACACTTGAGATTACTAAATACCCTTGCATGTCACTATTTACCTCAGGAAAAATTATAGGAAAATAGAAAGGGAAAAAAGACAGGAAAAATGAAAAATAAAAAGGAAAAAAAAAAGGCTAGTATTTACTTTAATTTACTCTTAAAAGTGTAGGTTCAGATAGGACAAATTTTCAAATTGTTATGATCGTCTCATTTTTTTAACAGCTATCTTGTTTATTTATGGCATATTTTGGATAATAAAAAAGATGATGAAGATATAGAAATTAGAGCACTAAGTGAGAGAGGTATATTGAGCTACATAATTGTTGAGCATTGGTGATAATACTGAACAATATTATGGCTATTTTTTACTTTATGTTGAATTAGTTAATTTTTTTATTTTTCAAGAATTCTTTTTCTTATATTAGTAAAAAAAAATTTTTTAGGGGCATCTTAAAATATTCAATTAGTCTTTTTGCTTACACCAGCAAAATGGATTTTTTTTGTTACCAAAACAATTGAAATAAGGGAGGTAAGTATAATTTTTGAAACCTGAGGGGAGCCAGGTGTAATTACGATAAACCTCAGGGAGGTATGTGTAATTATCCCTTTTATATAACATAGTACTAATCAAAGTTCTGCCGAAATGGGTGAAAATAATTATCTGACCTAAATAATTTAAGTATTAATTTGTAGTACAGGAGGAACAAAACGTGATCAATTTAAAGTTCACTTTTGGCAGTACTATAAGCAGTGAACGCGTACAAATAACGAAATTAATGTTGTTAATGTTTTTTAACGACTTGGTGGGCCCAATCGTCTTCGTTTGTGTTATCCAATTAATTTTCTACTGGCTGCATATCGGATCATATTATTTTCTTATTCTATATTCCATTGCCAATTCCAGTCTTGCATTTCATGTAAATCATATTATCCAATCAACTGATTAAAAGTTTTTAACGCTGAGAAAAATATTATAGGTAGGTAATAAGATATTAATTTTTTCAAAAAAATTGATAAAATTCTTTTTTTATAATTCAAGACCTTTTACTGCATTACCTAGTTTTACGTCATCGTCCCATATTTCTGTAATTTGAACGTGGGTAGTAGATATAATTGGGCCCCTCCCCTCTAATGTAAGTTAGAAGTAATATAATATACTGTGGACTATTGACAAAAAAAATATAAAAAAAAAGTATAGTTACTTTTCACGGTTGTTTGCGTGTGGAAATTAGGTGTAAGTTGTTCCTTCACGCATCTGGGACAAGCTAAAGCGTGCTATTGGTGTAATATTATTGTGTATAACAGTTTCGAAAAATTTGTGTACAAGATAATTATACAATTGCATGTGTACAAATTAAATGTATGCATACGCAGCACTTCTTGCACAAATTAGTTCGAAGGCCAACATCTTTTCTTACGCATTATGCCCAAAAACAAACGTTTGCTGGAGATTATTATATAGTGAATTGTTAAGTCATCTACTCTGTGTTGCACAAAATAATAATGGGTCTCACATACACTTCGGTAAAAAAAAAAAAAAAAATAGAAGATTTTGCCATATTGGGTCTTCACTTTTGGTAGTGAAGATGTTATTTTAAACCAAAAAAAAAAAAAATTATGAACCACGTATATAGTTTGCTCAAGTAGAAAAAGCTTACATATTAATTAGTAATAAACCCACAATAGGGGCTAGGTATTAACTAGGTTGATTAGATTTATATTGAGTTTATATACTCACATTAGTCACATGCAAAACAAGTATTTAAACGCATAACAAGTATCACATCAGCTTATAGTCTAATTAATAAAAATTATTAATAAAACAAAATTGTCTTCTCACTAGCATGGCTATGCAAGCTGATCCACTCTCATTCTGTCACTATTACTTGAGCAAGTTCAGCATAAAATTGTTATAATATTCCATTTTGGCTTCTTAGATAGTGCCTAGATTTCTTTGAGGAAAGAGATTCGAGGAATGTCAATTAGTCAAGAACTAGAAGCTAAAAGGACGTTAAAATTGCATGCTTATCTTAATTTGATATATACAATTAAACCGGCCTAGATATTCCCTATTTTCCAATAAAAGGGATCGTCTTAGATGAAATCCATCAATAAGTCCGAGGCCTGCCAAACATTGTTCATTAAGCATTTTCTTGGGAAGTTGGCAAAGTACATGCATGCACGTATGTTAACTAATAGAGCTGAGAATTAGAACACTTGTTAATTATATATATGTACGTAGTGTGAAATTAACCTCGTATTTAAAGTTCAATACTGTTCTTGCCGTCTACTTGCGTAAGAAATTTCCCCGAACTTCAGAGGAAACTCATACCAATTCCAGGAAAACACAATCCATCACTCCCTTTCCAACCACAAAAAGGAAAAAGGAATAAAAATGAGAATAAATAGAAGAAAAATAACGTGCACTTTTGCTTCTTTATCTCAAATGTAAGCGAATAACATCTAAGGAACAAACTAGATTTTTTTTTTAAATGCGCAACTGCGGCTTAAATAACTATGAAAACTACCTTTTAACTTCGCGCAGTTAAAAAAAAATTATACATTTTGCTCCCGTAATGGTTCCAGTGGGTAACATATAATATACGTGGTTAGGAGGGTTGACAATATTGTTAATATCGATCTATACTATTTTTTTGGGTCAGGTGTGTGTAGCACGATTCCAAGACTTGCACGTTATAAATAAGGAATCAGCATTCTGCAATAAAATATGGATGAAGTAGGATTTTGACAAAAATTATTTGTGGTTTTGAAAAAGAATTCGACCAAAAAATAGTACTGAAATGTCAAAAAATAAAACTAGACCTGAATAATTTAAATTAATACTGTTCCAAACAGACTTGTTCAAGCCTGAATTCAACGAGTATTGATCTTCACCGTTCTCATACTCAGCCTGGATGGATGAAAATAAATTATTTTGACCTGATTATTTTAATTATTTTTTGGTAATACTGGAAGAACGTTAAAACGCGCTTGACTGGTTGTTCAACTTTGGCCGTATATTATTCAGCAAACATGTACAGAAAACGAAATTAATGTCGTTTATTCTTGACCTCTTGGTGCCCCTATTCAAGTTCATATCTACTTGCTAATATTCTTGGTTTGATATTGTTGAGGAAAGTGCATAAGTAGTCGTACATTATTGTCTGTTAGTGTGGATGACTTGTTAAAATTTGAACCACAGAAATTAATAGTCTTTCGTTGGATTCGATATTCTGTTGTAATTTTAGTGATTCTTTTTTGGAAAACAACAATGTTAAAAACTGTAATTATATTTTTAGTTACAGATAAATCTTAACCATTCAAGAGTCATCATCAATTACAAACTCTAATTCTTATTTTATTCGTAATTTGAAATACTAGTTTCTTATGTAAGTATTACTTTTTTATTATTATTATAATATAGATCCTAGGAAAAAAAAATTTTTTGGCTGACATTTTCATTACTAGATTTTATATTTACTTTTGAATTAGGATTTAGGATTTAGGATTTAGGGTTCAGGATTCAAAACGTAGGGTTTATGCGATTGGAACTTAGGGTTTTAATTAGATTAAAAATAGTGGCAATTATGGCTTTTTTTGTTAAGAAAAATTACGGTTAATTTTTTATTTATTAAAAATAATTTTAGATTTTTTTAGTAAGTTAGGATAATATGATATTCTTTTAAAATTAAATTAAATTAGTATTAATTTAGAGAAATACTTTTTTAGTAAATTGTAATAATATAGGACTCTTATGAAATTAAGTTAGGTTAGCATTAATCCAAAAGTAACATGTTACGTTAGGTGTCTTTGATACTGAATATCACAGTGTCTTTGACGCTACTATTGTTCTTCTTTTTTTTTGTGTGTGTATGAAAAATATTGTTGAAAAGCATATTGACCAATCAAGATGGAATAAGCAATGCACTCGAATCAGATTCTAATTCGTTTTAGTAACGCGAAACATGAAGAAGAAGAACTATACAGCACATGAAAGTTAAGCAAATTTACACCATCTAATAACTTGTTGCCACATCATTTAAATGTTTAAACATTCATGGCTTGATTGATAGGATAATTTCAGAATCTTTTATCTTAAGGTTTCTAACAATTTCACTTAGCACACCTCTAACTTGAAATACAATCAACCTTCCTTGGTTACTCAAATGACAATAATGTCCTTACAAAAATATTTAAATCACGAATTTAAAAAAGAAGGAAAAAATTTTCAATGGAAAAATAATTTATTTTCTTTTTTTAAATCAACTTGTTCATTATGTTAATATTTATGAAATTTTGGTACTCTATCGGGTTTGTGTGTCAATTTTTTGATCAATTGAAATATGTAAAAAATTATATAACAATTTTTTTTCTTTTTTTATCAATTTGTTCACTGCTCTTGTATTTGTAAAATTAGTGGTAGTTTGTAGGAATAAGATGGATCATGTGGAGAGGGATAATTTAATTAAACAGTAGGTATTTTATTTGGATAAAAGGACTTGAATATATGAGTACCGTTTATATATACACAAATGGATGAAAGATAAATGAAGATGAATTGAACAATAATATTCTTATCTTTTTTTATGATATGAGTATCGTTCACATATCCATCAAACTCAGTGTTCAGTAATACAGCAAAACCATAAAAATTAATATCGTAAAAATTGTTATATATGGCCAGAAAAATTTTCAGAATGATCTTATGTCAGCTCAAAATTAGGATTAATATTCAATAAAGAGTCATTGCTGAAAAGTAATTGGAGATTGTAAGATAATTTTACAAATATTCAGCAAATTAAAGAGATAGAAGAGGGCGTTAGTTTGGGAAGCAGTGTTAAGATCAGCTTCCTTTCTAGACACCAAAACAGTCTTTCTCCAACTAATAGATAAGAAGATACCTGATTATACTACTTCAAAAGGTAATTAAAAAAATATTTGTATAAGTTTTTGAAATTCACTTTAATTTTTTTAGTATCCAGTTATATTTAATGTAAAATTAAGTTGCATAAATGTGAAATTACATGGAATCACTAATAATACGACGTAATCTCACATTAAATACAATTAGACATAAAAAACATTAGACAGAAAATTAAAACTCTAATAATATATAATTCTTGAAAATGACCAAAAGAAGAAACAAAGAAAGACTTTCTTTCAATGTCGCCGGGTGAGCAGCAATTGGATAGCTCCGTTGATATCGTCAAGTGACTAATATTCCATTTCTCTGAATCGGTAAAATGAAAATATAAAATTGATGGGCTGTTCATGCTTTTTTCCACGTTTTATACCTTAATATATTAACTTATCTTTAAATATCTTCCCAGTATTTTATTGTTGTTGTGGATGCTGGAACGTAGTATTTTGTGCATGCTAATTGCAACTATAACGTTGCATGAATACGACTTGCGAGATTATATTAAATAAATACACGAATATTCATTTATTAAATAAATACACGAATATCCATTTTGCCTGTGATGCAATCTAACTAATAATAGTCTTGGTTTCAACAGCTTGCAAAAATTAAAGGTGCAGTCAATTCCTGCTTTCCTACCGCATACTTTTCTATATTTGCAAATCTTCCAAGCAATATAATCCACAATATGAACATGTCAAATTTGTAGTATGACCACATGTTTAGTTATCAAAACATCATCAATCACGAGAGTTCCTTCCTACATTAAAATATGCTACGTCAGAACCAACAAGATTGTAACCCCCATAACGTATTGCGGCGGCTGGTTTCTCCACCCCTATATATACCTTCACGCGGCAATGCATCCCAATATTCAACAAAACATTTTCACATCTTTTCATACCAAAAAAAGCAAATGGATCCTTATTCATCCCATACTCTTCCCTTGAGCTCTAGCGCCAGGAGCTGGGTTGATCGAATCGGCAATATTTTCAGGAAAGAAATTGCTATTAACATCGATCATCTCCCTTCTGTTTCTGTTTTTGAAGTCCCAAAAACATTGACCCTTCAAAAACCAGAAGCCTATGCTCCTCAGCTCATAGCCTTGGGGCCGTACCATCATTTACGCCCCGAGCTTTATCAGATGGAGAGGAACAAGCTCGCTGCCATCAAAGAAATTTCAACCCCGGAGCAAATTTTCAATTTCCAACATCTTGTGATCGAGAAGCTGAAGGAAATGGATCCCCACACAAGGGCTTCTTACAACAAGTTCATGGACTATGATCAAGAAACATTAGCGTGGATTATAGCAATAGACGGTTGTTTCTTTATTCACATCGTTCATTCTTATCTTGTACAGGATAATACCACGGATAAGAGATTGTTGGACAACACTATCATCACGAGAGATATGATGATGCTCGAGAATCAAATTCCCTTTGTTCTTTTGAAGGAGATTCGTAAGTGTCTTCACGTCTCCACTTCTAACGAAGGAGAGGGAGAAGGGGAAGAAGATGTCGAGCTGATCTCGATGTTACTTCATTTCTGTATAACACAATCCCCGGTTAAGCTGTCCATCGATGAGATGAATCCAGATCGTTATATTAGACCTCTTCATTTGTTAGATATGATGTATCATATGATTGTAAATCTCCCAGGTTATGATTTAAGGTCCTTAGAAAATGGACCCATTCAAAGTGTACCATTGTATACAGAATTTAGGAAGTCATCAACCTGTTCATCAATGTCCTCGTCCTCGACCTCCTCCTCGAGTGAGAGGGAGGATCCAGATGTGGTTCACAATAATTTGGATGCAATCTTGGAAGTAGTCGAGTCCTTTGGTACCAAGCGCACCCAAGACCTTCTTAGGCCTGTTAGGGTTGTCTCGAGTATTCCGTGGTCAACTATTTCTGGACTGTTCAGAAGAAGCAACAAAGGTATTGGAGAACAAAATCCAGAAGATGCTGAGATTGCAATTCCATCGGTAGCTCATCTTTGGCGTTACGCGAAGGTGCAATGCAAACCCTTTATTGGGAGCATCAATGAGATCAAATTTGTTGAGGAGGAAGCAACTTTATACCTTCCTGTCATGAACTTGAATGCAAGCTCAGAAGTGATATTGAGAAATTTGGTGGCCTACGAAGCGGCAACGTCTAAATCAACCCTTGAATTTGCACGATACATTAATCTCATGAATGGGATTATAGACACTGCAGAAGATGTCAAGATTCTGAAGCAAAATGGTGTGATCAAAGGGGCTCTCAAGGATGACGAGATTGCTGATCAATTCAATGGTATGAAGAGATGTTATACGAGCTCAGACCAAAAGTCCAACATTGAAATTGCAATTGAGAAAGTGAACAAGTTCTATGACAAGAAACTTATGGTCAGAACGGTTAGACAATTGAAGAGGAATTTGTATGCTTCGTGGAAATGTTTGGCCCTGATTTCCACTGTGGCGCTCTTGGTTGTTCTCAGTATGCAGACTTTTTGCGAATTCTATCAATGCAGCAAATTTTGGAGCTTCAACCACGAGTCATGATCATCTCAATTGATGGTAAAAAGCAGAAACGCTCTGTTAATAGTTTAACTCTGGATTATTAAACAGAGAAATAATTAATTTAGTTGTTTATTTCTTTATTTATTCATTTTTTTTATGTACTGACGGACAGTATACTTGTATACTGAGTTCTCCTCTTTTCAATTGTAATTGATCAATTTATTGTAACAGCAATTTCTATTGTTTGATTCGTTATACATCAATTTGCTCTTCTTTAAAGTGTTTAACAGTTAGCGTTTTGTGCCAATTAACGTCTGAAGTCATGTTCTATAGTATGCTGAAAAAGGATCAAACAATAACGTCAGATATCCTAACTACTTGTACTTAATTAAATGCAGCTTTTCATGATGTTAGCAAGTTAAGTGAAAGCAAAACTTTTAATTTAGCACGCCACTAATGAACATATTGTAAGTGATATATATTTGTTGCGAGTATCGTCTAAGTAAATTTAGCTGATCAGGTTTGCCACCTCTTCTAGTGAACTAACAGCATTGTCGAACTGAATAGTATTTCCTTTAATTTTGCTGTAGGGTCTTGAATCAGCGCAACATGAAAGCAAAAGAAGTAGCTTCTGAGATTGATGAAAATCTAATCTCCTTTACTAATAGAACAATCAGTGAGTAAATAATTTCATATAAACGTTATTCAGTTGTAGATGAGTTATGACAAGAGACGTGTATAAGATCCAAGATAGTAATTCGATTAATTTATTTAACCTTATAATTTTTTTGGTTACTTGTACACATTAATATTAGAACACAGGAAAATATTTCCATGGAAGCAAAACAACGCTGGCGGGGAAGCAAAATCTAACCCGAGCACCGTCACTTTGGACGTAGATTTAATGCACAATAATATGCATGTCGCAAGGAATATTATTCCCGTTGTTTAATTTGGTTAGCATAGAAACTCGTACAAGTTTGAAGATTTCTCTCAAAATTGTGAAAATTCTACAACATTAAATTTTGGATAAGGTGTAAAATACTTCCTTGACAAACAACCAAGATTGTCAAAAATTGTAGGCAAAACATGTATCGTCATATTCGACCAGAAAAGAAGAAAACATCACATAGAGGGTGTTCCCCGATTGCTAAAAGAAGCCACCTGTGATCTTTAATGTGCTTTAACATAAACTTTCCGGTCATTCTCTACTTTAAGGAAAAAAAACGAAAAAAAAAAGCTGAGACTTTCAAAAATTCTTTCAAAAGTTTGAAAAATAAGAATATCCAATGGTTTTTAATAGACACAAAATTTACAAAATACTTGTATATTGTATATTAGAAACACAAAAATTTTTCTTTACAGGAGAAGCCAATGGCTAGAGAAAATAAGAAAAAAAGTAGTTGTAAATATGCCCCCTGATTAAATCACTATCAAATAAGTCATAACATATAAGTCCGATCCAAGTCTGATCACGAATTAGGGGAGATGTATTCGAACCCTACTCCTATTACAACATTGTTGATCACTAATGTCTTTTCACGAATTACGGGAGATGTATTCGAACCTTATTCCTACTACAATAAATTTCACAAGGGGTATTAGCCAAGATTACGGCCTGGTTGCCTAGATTGGTAATGTTGCTTTTTCTCTACTTTTGCCGGCTCTATTCTTTTCTTCCTTTTGCCCAGTTCAGATCTTCGGTGCCAGTTTTCTCAGTATCACCCTAGTGCTAGTCATCAGAACTATCACTTTGCATTCACACTTATCGCACTTAAGATGAAATTGGATAACTATCCCTAGTATAAATGTAAGGTGACAATCCCTAGTAAATAGCACTAGGGTGGCACTAGAAAAACTAACACTGAGAATCTGAACTGTTGCCTTTTGCTTGATTTTACTTATTTGTCGTCCACTATTAATTAGCAATTAATCAAGCTTAGGCACTCCAAAATTATTATCACCAAAGACGTCAATCAAAATGGGAGCTCAGCTCATCCTCATCAGACACATACTCAACTAGAACGTTCTACATCAATATCTTCAGTAATTTCAGTATCTTTAGTAATATGACTGGCCATTTTCTCACGTTTTCAATCTTAAAATATGCATAAAATCATGGCAAAATATTTCACTTTCAATTTCCGAGCTACTATTACGGTGAAATGTACGTTGGGCGGCACGATATAGATTGACTAGTCATAATCCAGCATATAACCTAAGTAGGTGATTAACTCAAGCTTAACCGTTAAGAAACAAACAACAGGATCTTATTAACTTAATTAATCACATTAAACAGACAATAGTTAACGTAATCTAAAAAGATAAAACGAATGTCTTTTAGTGTTGACGATTGACACGTAGATTACCATTTTTGAGAACCACGGCCCGTGTTACCAAAGGATATTTAGCCACGATGTTATGGCCCAGCTGGGCCATAACATCACAGTAGTTGGACAAGCTGATCCTAATTTTCGTAAAATCTCCCGAAGTTTCTTGCCTAGAATGTGAAAGAACAGTTGTCAGTTTGTCAATTTTCTGAAAGAAACATCTTTCCTTTCACTTATTTTAGAATAATGAAAACATGACTTTTTCCAAAGAAGAAAAAGAAGGGGGTTTTATCACGAAGAAGATTGGATTCTCTAGCTCCAAAAGTGTCCACAAAATCTTAATTTGGTAACTGAAATTGGAATCGGAATCATGGACAAAATTAGGAATTTTTAGTTCGGAGCGAAGTCTATCAAATTGAAGGGATTTTTGGTTTGATTCCTATTCTATTAATCTAAGCAACAACTATCAAGTTTATTTTGATTTTCGATTCTGATAACCTCTAACTAAGCAATTCCTTAATACATTTTTCTTCAACAAAAAGAGTCTCTAGCTAAAACTGACCTCTTTTTTTTTTTTTTTTGAGTAACCCCTATTTTGAAACACTTGAGGCTAAATTTCATTACTTGAGCACTGCAGAAACTAAATTTAAAATTTTATGAACATCCAAATTTTTGTTTAGACGTATACATCTTCTCCAAGGAAAAATTAAAGGAAAAAGTGAAAAATACAAGGGAAAGGAGGGGGAAAAAAAAAAAAAAAAGGGAAGGAGCACAATGCATGTCGCATTGTGAACGACTGTTATTTCTTTTTTTTGACTGGTCAAGTTCACACGCGGTACTGAAAAAAAAAAAGTATTTATACGCTGGAGAAAAGACAAACACAGTCAAAGTCAAAAAGGCCCCTGCAAGAGGAGACAAAGATTACTACTTACTATTTTATTTTTTATTTTTTGAAAAGTTTGGATACGTATTATCTGATACTTTCACAATAATTTTCCAACAGAAGAAAATAAAAAAGAAGTTACAAAAGTTCTGCTCCAAATTTTAAAGGAAAAATCATGTAATAGAGAAAGACCAATGCATGCATTGGAACAGTGGTAGAGCTAATTATTTCTAAAGCAATCACTGCTCTTTTCAAGTAAAAATTGATGAAATTGAGAGTCTGGAATCTTATTTGAGACAAATCAGGAGTTACGTTGGAAGAATACAATCGAAACGGCTTTATAATCCTTACATGAATTAATAACGAATTCGTACAATGTGAAAATCTCAAGAAAAATGTACAAAGCACCATAACTTGTAATTGGAAATCACGTGAAGCCATTAAGACAAAACCGCCCGACCAAATAAATTAATTAACCCAAAATGAGGGAGGGTGGATTCTTTCTTGGCTCCTTTTCATTTTTCTTTTCTTTTTTTTTTCTCTCTCTCTTTTTTTTTTTTTTTTTTTTTGGGGGGGGGGGGGGGGGGGGAGGGTGACAATTGCTGCATGCTCAAGTCGTTCAAAGTCTCAAATAACTAAGTAGTAAAAAAGTGACTAATTATAATCTTTACTAGCTAACAGAGAGGTGATCTATGGGGAACTCTTTTTCTCCTACTCATGCTTGTTGCCATATCCTCATCTGAAATTTTGCTTGCTGATTTTCCGCACACGTACAATCCGCTTCTTTTCTTTCTCACGAATTCAGTGCACATAAAGCTCATATTCTCAGACCCTGAAGAGCCAGATGAGGAGCTTAATGGCTCGTCACAGTCCACAATTGTGGAATGAGGGGTCTCATTTGTCATTTCATCATCACCATATTCTTGGGGAATGAAGAAGTCAGGACTAAGTTGTAAAACTTTGCATGTCCTTAGGAATGGAGAGAGGTCCTTGTAGTGTTTAAGCACAAAGTCAACCTGATCACCATTAAAAGAACAAACATGAAATTGTATTACTTATTACTTGTCATCATGATTTCCCAGACTTTCAAATATCATCTATTAACAAAATTATGTTTGTTTCAGGAAATTAATTTTAATAATTTTCAGGACAAATGTTACATGGTAATTAAACTTCAGCTCCAAAGGAATATATGATTAAAGCTAAAAAAAGATGTATATATATGGTTGAAGAGACACAGAAACAAAATTCGGGTTAGACTCAGAATTTACCTTGCACCCAAGAGAGCAATGAATAAAGGGTTCTTGAAGACTTCTGTCACAAGAGGTGCAGAAATTCCCAGACCCCTTAAATTGCCGGTTTTGAGGTCTTTTCTTGATGAACACCACCTTTGCAGCATTAATTGTGTAAGCCTGGTTGTTACAATTAAATACGATCAGCCCAATTAGCATAATACTGAGAGAAATTAAGTAGAAAATTGAAGCTAAAATACAAATATTGTTGATTACCTGAACGTTGGAGCAGTCTATGAGGTTCTCTAGGTCTTCCAATCGAACGACATCATGATACACGTAACGCCGAACTTGAAGAAGCCTATGAAATCGATGAGAAATGACGCAGTGTGGACAAATACTTGTACAGCAATCCAAGCAGCAAATGTTTTTCTCATTCTTCTTAGCACTTTCATGAATTGAACATGGCACGAAAAATTTCTGCACGTACAGAGCTTCCAACCATGCAGGCTTCTGAATTCCCTTGAGATTATTAAAATATGATCACATCAAAATTCACGTACAATTCCCTGGATTATAATTTGACCAACAAAAAAAAAAAAAAAGAAGTTCAGGTTTTGAGATGAGCTGCGTACCATGATCACTTGAATAAACTCTTCCGCAAACGGACAGTGGATGATTGAATTCTAAACCAAAATTGTGCTATGTATGAGAGAGGGAGAGAGGGCTTTAGGGTATTGATGATGTTACTGCATTTATGGAGAATCACAAGAGAAGAGAGAGGAGGATATACATGTACATTTATATATTCATTGTATGTACAAAATATTGTCAAGAGTATCGCCATCACTTGTCCTTTGTCAATTAGTGCGTGTAATGTGTGTGTGTGTGTGTGAGGAAGAAAGAGTAATAAAGAAAGGGAGTAAAATACGAGGAGAACGTGGGCGCTGTTCCCGTGTCTCCCATAGCCTACTTCCCCCCTTAAACTAAATTTCTAATCTCCTTGTGTTGAGAGCTTTACTCTTAAATTAAACAACTTCTTGGTAGAGTGAGCTGCCCCAGGAATTTATTTTTTTCACCAAATATATAATATTTTTGGAATCTCATTTCTCGGTGAAATAGGACGGAGGTAGCTAGTTGCTTGTCTTGATTCTTGAACTAAGCCAGAAGTAAAGAGGAATTTGTCCTTAATTCACTTGTTGTATACATATGGATTTTAGCAAATCGAGTTAAAATTTAAGAACTTTAATCCTTAAAAACTTTTACAGAACACGTTCTTGGCCGTCCACTTACTGCAGGTTGCGTCGTGGTATGAATTCTGGCTGTACGAAATGTGGTGGTGAAAATATTTTACTCTTTCTCGTATTTTCAATCAGATAGATACTTAAGTTTTCTGGGTAGGTTTGAAATTCGAATAGATGAGTACTTTATTTCTCCCAAATAATATAACTATCTATCTTGGTATTTCTCCTAAATGGATGCTGATTTTTTTCTACTGATTGGTATATATCTATCTTTGAAGTTACGCACTTGAATTTATATTAAAAAAAATAAAGAAAGAAAAAAAGGTTTTGCATTGTATCTGCTTTTATACACTGAATTTATCACCTAAATCTCATAAAGCAGAGACCAAGCAAGTACGAGGAAGTCTGTTTTTTGGAAATCAAGATGATAACAATGCGAAACCACTCTAGTAATGCACAAATTTCTGATAAAATAAATGCTTGTTCTTGTGCACTATTAGATCATCGATAGACAAAACACAGTTCATTGGCCACTATTTGAGAAATTAATAACAAGAGTACTTGATTTGTTGATAATTTGCTTACTTGAGCAACTTATAAGGAGCTGCCTTGGAGTTTGAAGGCTTGACAGATTATTTTGTGACTTCAAATCCGTTTAAGTCTATCGTTAGTTCCTTTCTGATCAGAGCAGGAGTGCAAATTTAGGTAGTATTCTATAGACAGTGTTTGTTTGATCCAAAAACTCATGACGTTTAATATTCCCTTAATTGAAAATTCAAAGTTTTCCTTTTTTTTCTTACATGTTTCTTAATTTCTTTTCTAAGGAGAAAGTTAAAACTTTGAAGATAAATTGAACTTTACTTCTCGAATAATTGAAATAATTTACTAGACCTGACTTTTGCTCCGAGGAGATTGAGGTTACAATACAATCAAAGGAGTTCAAAATATTACTACAGACTCGATGGACATTAAGAAAACTATAATAGTTTCGTATAAGAATTAAATTAATAAAAGATTTTAGGTTGTACAGCATGAGTTTTTTCAATGTAGTATATTTTTAATTTATTGTATATCAAAATCAATATCATCTAAGAAAAGCTTTATTTTTTATGGATGATCATGAATGTATACAAGCTTTGTTAGTTGATTACTGGTTTTTCTTCCTTTGTGTAAAGGTGCACAAATATGCATAGACGTGCATGAAATTTTACAAACCAAAAATAGAAAATTTAATTAAAGAATTAGCACAGTCTTTGATGGCAAAGCGTGTGAGATCAATAGTAATATGTTGCTGCCTGGAATGTGAGCTTCAAGACCTTTCATCCGAGTTTTGCCCGAGATCCTCGATTCTCCACGTTCACTCCCATGCAACCTTGGACTTCAGGTGCATGAAATTGAAGGAAAATGATTAATATTGTTAATTTTGGCCTACTCAACTGCTTTACCATTTGATTTTAAGCAATTATTTAGGAAGTCAAATAAAACCATTCATTATACGAGGATCTAATAACTTCTAATTTGCAGGGCTCTAGTTATTTAAGTCTTCAGGCCCTCTTCACAGCCATTAATGTTGTTTATAGGGATTACTACTGCTATTTGGTAAACTCTTGTATAATAGATTCGTTTAACCTTTTACAGCCGTCTTGCCAGTTGCCTGCTGCCACCTTAATTAGCTGCAGATTCGTTTTCTCCTTGGTTCTTTCTGAAAGTCATAAAAACCATTTTTAATTTTCCTTTTAACATTTGAATTGAACAGATCAAGTCAGCAGATGCGGCTTATTACTTCTATGAGAAGTAAATCGCCAACATCGAACTATAATACTTGTATCTTAATTCTTAAACGTTTACTACTTTTTTTTAAGGATAATTGCATCATTTATAAGGCGTTGACTTTTATAACGATAATCGTAACAGCAATATTTTGTATGAAGATCAATGATTAGTGTAACATCCAAAACGGGAGAAGAGAGTCATATAACAATAACTATTATGGTTTTCATCGTATCTTTCTATCCTCGAATGGTTACCCAAGAGGTATTAGCAAGGAAAAACGTTGGCAATCTTGTCATGGAGAACTTTTCTCTCTCTTCCCCCCCCCCCCCCCCCCCCCTCTTCTTTTTTCTTTATGAATGAATATTGGGGACTTAATGCAATCTTATCAATGCAATTAATGAACCACACACGCAAAGAATCCAATGAACTGACTTTCATATGGGAAATCCATTTTGTCGAAAGACTAAAGTGGGTGATAAAAAGCCTCGGATTTGCAAAATATTCCTCTTTCTTTGCTTGCATGTTCTTCATTTTTTTGTTGTCTCTGTCTTATTGCCTGTGGATTGAATCTCACGCCACGTTAATCCACTGAAACACATACACACACAGTGGGATCAGGAACTGCAGAAGTTAAAGAAACAAATGTATGTACCTTTTACACATTTTACGTATAGAAATTAAAGGACAAAATTCAAGTATTTTGTACACGGTCTAATTCTTTACACTAAAGATAACTAATAAATACTACACACAAACTTGATGTGTAATTCAGATGGTAAAGACTACATACCTAACTCTGCCTGCTCTGATCTCACAAAAGTGTGCGGTCAAAGTCAAAAACCCAGAAATGCACGAGGGTGGGAGGTGGAAGAAGGAAGAGAAAAAGAAAGAACAAACAGAATGGATCAGCGTTTGAGCCGCACGAGGGGGGATCTTTCTGCTTAGCCCTGAAAGTCTCTGAATTAAAGAGAACTTTGCTCTGTTCAAGAAATATTAGTTTTATTGGCTTGTAGACTCCTCCACATGGGCACTCTCAAAGTACATTCCCTAATTCAAACAAAAGATCAAGTTACCAAAAGAAACATAAATAATAATAAATAATAGACAGAAAGAACAATACAGGATGACGAAAAGGACACATATTAATCCAAATTTGGGTGCTCAAAGTAAAACTTGCGGAAATAATTCAAGGAACAAAATTCACTATAATCTGGTTATGAGATCATGAAAATGATTTAAATCAAACATGGGATCCCAATACCGGCTTTTGCAAAAGTTAATAATATAGTTTTTTAGCATACCTTAATGTTGCTTAATATAAATAAAAATAAAATCCAATTGGAATCCGATTCTTTCTGACAAAGAACTAAACAGAAACTGGTTTATTTTTCCTTTTTCCTGCTCCTCCGAAAGGAGAGTATAATCCTATTTGCACATCCAACAACCCACCCGATAAACCCATACTGTAGAAGCAGCATTGCTTCTAATGAAAAATCTTGAGAAAATATGGAACTTCCACTTCCTACGCAATGGTCAAAATCTGGACATAATTGAAATGATATACACACTTCTTACTCCACCGAGGAACTTTCATTTCTTAGTTCTTCGTAATCACATATTATGAACCAATAGTGAAATAAGGTAAAATTTGGAATATCGAAGTTACACCTTTGGTCCACTATTAATATCTGGCATATACAATTCTCAGTTTATGATTCACAGGGTTAAAGTACCTCAGACATCAAAAGCATAAGAAGTCTACCTGAAATCTGAGGAAAAGAATCATCTTCCTTTCAGAAATTTTAAAAAAGAAAAGACTCTGGAGACAAATTTAAAAGCAATTGTAAGCAATATTTCAAGGTTTCTGGGCAGAAAATTTGATAAAGGATTGTCGGACTTTGCCGGTATAGTTGACAAAACTACACAATGTGCACAGATCCTCGATCACCTCTTCCATCCAGGTTGTTTGCCATAAAGAACATGAAATTAAGAGAAAAAATGGCACTCTGTCATGAAACAGTTTTGAAATAAAGCTATAAGATGAACGAACCAGGAGCAAATAAAATTTGCTACTGCATCTGAGCCTATGCACATCTATTTGCGGCTGTTTTTTAAACAAGTCCAAGCGTTCGTCTGTGACACAAAAACAGAAAGAAAAATTCTATGGGCATAGATACCACCATGAAGGGTCTCCATCCCAGACCGCATTTCCCCTCATCCTTCTTCTTCCTTTTCTAAATTCTACGTAATGCACCTTGCAATATCCAATTGCAGTCACCCCTTGCTTACATAGTAATCCAAGAAACCAAATTAGCTCCCAGAACAAAATACTAGAAGCCTAATATATGATGTATTTTCCAGCATCATGAACCCTTCCCCCATATAACCAACAACGAATGACGCTTCATCATTCTAAAGTAATCTTACATTGGTAGCAGAACAGCTATTTCAGTTCAAAAGCAGTAATTTTTCTGTGACCTCTAATTGGTTCATGACAAAAAATCCAAGTTAGGCATCAGACATCCCCTATTGTCAACAAAAAGTTGCAGGAAGCCAAATTTAGAACAACAATTACCAGTCTGAGAGGCCACAAAAATGCAGTAGTGGACGAACTGACTCGACAAAGAGTAGTTCCAACAAATAAACCACCACTTCACAAGATACAATTGATTTGAATGACAAAGACATTGTGACTTACAAATTGTTTTTGAAACTACTGTCAGAGCAAAAGAAATATAATGTTTGGTGCACATCGATTTGAAACCCACATAAAATGCACACTCTAAAACACCTTTCAGTGATGTATAAATTCAATGGAAAGACACAAGGCATCTAAAAACAGTTGAATAAGGATTTTCTTGGCAGGAATTCCACAATGGTTAACTTTCCTATGAGTGGATGGCTTTACCCAGGAATTTGAGAATCCACTTAAATAAGGAAACTTACACCATTAGAAGGAGATGGCCAAAATGCAAGTCTGCACCAGCATGAGCGCAATCAATGGAACCAGAAGAAAAGCAGAGTTGGGAGACATCTGCCCTCACAAGAGCAAGACTGCTGCAGATGTTTAAAACAAACACAGTTTTCTAGCCAAATTTCATATCCATACAAAGTATCAAACACAATAATACATGTCCCGGAACCTGCAGCAATTGCAAAGATAATTATATGAAAACAACTTACGATTTTAAAATAGAATCACCACTCTTGATAAAATCGTGACACTGGCGTATAGCATGTTTTCTGAAAAGGCAAAAGCTACAACTTTTGAATAGGCCCCTGATTTGGCAAATTTCCTGGAAAATAAGCCACTTCCCCAGCTAACGTCCATAAGGACACCTTCTACAGGTTTGAAATACTCCTGCACCATCGTGAACTGCATAGAAAAGTGATATCAGAAGAATAATTACAACTGATTTTGTTAAAAAAAAAAAAAAGAATTATAATATTATTACATGCAAACCAGCAGAGAGAATCTGCACTCAATATACAAAGGACAATTCCTATGCTAATTACATGCAAATGCACCCCCTGTTTTTGAGTAGGCCTTAAGCAGAAAGAAGCAATATAGACAGGCAATAAGGATTATAACTAACCCAAGTTTGTTTTGCTTGGTGACGATATACATATACTTTCATCTCTATTCAAGGTTAAGCTTTTACCATAATCCCAGCTTTTCTTTACTTTTTAGCTTAATAGTATTTCTGACATGCATTCCAGAAAGAAGTCACCATTTTTGGCACATTAGTCAGAAAGGGGAAAAGCAACACTGTTTTATCAAAATAAGCAAAAAGCTTCCTAAGAAATGTGTCCATCACACCATTAGCTCATCCATACAGTACTTAAGCAGAAAACAGAAGTCAATTAAAATGTGAACATGCCAGAATGCATTAAGAACATTTAACAGAATTATTTTTCCTGATCAAACTATTCAGTTACTTCCAAATACCAGTTCTAAAAAATATTTATCTGTCTGAAAGAAGGGAATACACACTATTTCTCCTTCATGACATAGAGTTATAGAAGTTTCAAATGCGTTTGCTCTCATTCATCCCTAAATTTGACTCCATACTTTCTTATCCATAGTCAACTCGATAGTGCTAGTTACATATTAGGACATAAATGAATCAAAAGAAAATACCATTGAAATTTTACCTCTTCATCAGGACCAGGAAAACCACTACGGTTAAAATTTTGATGCCAGCCTCCCTCATACAAGAAGGAACAAGTGGACTCCTAGTGGAGGCAAGAACACCAACATTAGACATAAATAACACATAATTTATGAAGTTTCAAGTCTAATGTCCTTATTCTTTGGTAGAACACCTGGCACCAAAGTTGCAACATAGGCCAAAATATAAATATCCATGATAAGAGATTAATATTTCTCCAAACACACAAAAGGCATTAAGGTGATGATTGCAAGCATGGCATATGAAAGGTCAACCCACAACTCAAAGAGAAGATTGAAAATTTCACTAGCATTTTGCCACAGGTTTACCGTAAAATTATGAACCAATTTAGGGGTTAAACTTGTTAAACCAAGCAGTTTACAGTCATTAACTCCACGGTCAATATCAGAGCATAATTATCAATTCATTTCAATACATTGTGATAATACAAATGAGCAGCTTCATGCCAGATATAGTAGCATACACATACCTCAATGCATTGTAATCCTTTGGTCCAGCAGTAACAGTAAGGTCAAGATACATAATTTTGCTCAAATATGTCTTGTTACATGTTATACATTTAAAACCAGATCTATAAATTGCTTGTCTGCAGATATTTAAGATTTGAAAGTTATTATGTCTAAAAAAGATAAAAAAGTTTAAAGACATTAATGTGCAATAGAGATCAGAATTCACGGGTTAAATCCTGAAGGACCTTTTCTTACTAATGGCTCATAGCAAACTGGACATGCAAACAAATCAATGTCAAAATGTTCCTTTGATTGTGTTTGTGCTTCCTGAAGTTGATACTGATGGTCAGTAATCCCAAAATATGATTTCAAGGCCAAAATAGACAAATCATTCTGCAACATATTAGAGCTGCTCTTGATTTGGTAGGCTTAGTAGCTTAACCAAAAAGTTACACAAATGAAATGGCACAGTCACAATTACTCCTGCTTGCTTCCTTATTACTTGCAACACTGGAAAACACATTCCCCATTAAGATTTCATCATTGAATGAAAAAAAGTTTTTACAACTGGTATGTGTTTTCTTAAACACTCTCCCTCCAAACAATGTAAGCATAACATAAATTCAGAGATCTGAGTACTGAACAATTTTCGTGCTATCATCAGCCTTGATTAGCTTCTATCAGAGGCAACTGTTAGAAATATCATCAAATCTGCTTTGCACCCAAACCAACCCACACGAAAAAGTAAAAACACCAAAAAGAAGAAGCCGATTTGATGCAATCAGATTGTATGCAAAAAATTGATGTTCATAGTGGTTCTAACAACACTTCTGGGAAAGTCAATAAGCAAAAATGCAAACAGCCTCCTGTAGCCTGGGTCCCATGACTGCTGAAAAAGAAAGGCACACAACTGTAATTGTGGCTGGCATAGGTAAATGTACAATCCAAACGGTAAGGAAAAAGGCTTATCTGACTTGACTTGAACTAAACTCAGCAATTAGTCTCCCTAACAAGCCTAAACTCAACGCAATCAGACATGGTCATATGAAAAAGGAAGCGCATATATTACATTGCACCCGTTAAATTTTGTTTCATTAGTACTAGAAATTCATTTACATGAGAAGAACAAACATGATCTTAGCAACAAAATCCAATCTTTTTACATTAATCCATACTAATAACAAAAACACATTGATTTTCTAAAAAATCAGAAACCCAAAATTCAATTTCGAATGTAAAGTTGGGGAAAGCAACGAGGCCTCAATTAAGTATTAATAAACTAAATTCATCCTTCTCTCCAAAAGCATATCAAGGACAAAAAATAAAACAAAAAATTAACAATAATCAAAATCTGGGTTCCTACTATTGGACATTTTCAATAGCTTCCAAGCATCCAAATACCAAAGAACCAAATGTAGTGCATAATAATAATAAAGATGATTATACAAAGAGAAAGAAAAGTTTACTGGTTCAAGAACAACAGCAGAACTGATAGCCCGAATAATTTGTGGAGACTGTTGAGAGGAGAATCGGACAGGCGGACGAAAGAGAGAATAAGGAGAAAGAAAAGGGCTGTTTGGAATCAAAGAGTACTGATCCTGAGCTCCAATCATCCAAGGTGAAGAAGCCACGACCCTTCTTGAAATAACTTTTTTTTTTTTTTTTTTTGTTTCTTCTTCTTCCTCAGTTATTCAAGTCTGTCCGATTACGGGGGATTCTTCTTTCTTGTTTCTGCTGGCTTCTCGACGTCTGCTGGCATGTGTATATACATATATTCCCAAGGCTATATATATTGGGGATTTGACGAGCGAGAGGAGAAGAGGAGGAAATTTTCCGTGATGACTTTGTTGCATTTTTTTTTTTTCTTGGGTTTCTTGTTTTGTGTGGACAAGAGGAATGTGTTCGTCAGTTTTGTTTTGCTTCTCTGTTTAGTTTTTTGGTGAATTTGAGGACATGTTCTTGCTGTTCGTCCCTTTGGAATTTTCTTTATTTCTTCTTTATTTGAGAATAGCACAAATTCTATTCGAGGGGAAAAGAGTAAAACGTCAAATTGGCCAAGTGAATGGTAAATTATAAAATAACCATTAATTATATTTCAGAATTCGTCATACCTAAAGAAAAGTACCTGGAGAAGTGTGTGGTTTTCAATTTCACACTTGCAACATGAAAATAGTTATTGCATATCGTATACCGCAGTTAATCCACTTAATGGTAGCATAAATATATTAAAAATTTTGCACGAAATGACATAAATATCAAAATTATCGCTCAAAAGTGTATAGTAGAAATATTTTTGACTCGTTTAAGAGGGTTTTTCCTTTTATGATTCAGTATAAAGAAACAATGAAGTTTAAAATGTTCAAAAATCCAAAATGAGTGTTAAAAAAAAAATCCAAAATGATTAGTAACAAAGTTTGCAGGTAGAAAGGAATTCCGAATTGGGATACCCTCTAACCAAAATAGCTGAAACAATAGTCTCCTTTAGACTCGTGAAATTGAGATTTTAATAATACAGATTGTTCTTTTCTGGAGACGTTTCACGTTTTTGAAGACTCATTAAGTTCCATGGAATCTGCCGGTCCATATTGTTCAATCAACTCTAAGATGAATCCCTTCTTTCTTCTGGGGGGTTACATCCAGTATTCTTGCACAATTAATCGTCGAACCAAAAGTGAAGAGCTTCAAAATAAGATCTTCACTAGTATTTTCCAGCATAAAGCTTCATGTACTTGTCCCGCGCAAGAACATCCTTTTCCATTTCTATTATGCTTGGCAATTGAAGGTTTGATCAAGAAAATGTGCTAGCCATCTGCATTTCATTTCCAGAGTGTAAAGATTGTTGAGACTCGCTGAGCACGCCATTACTGCAAATTGTGGAATTCTGGATGAATGATTTGCCTGCAAAAACACAAACATATTGGTACTTTTTATTTTTTTTCCCTCCCTTTCAGCGGTTATGTGACATAAATTTGTACCAAAGATGGCTTTCTAGGTGCAAAATCTAGTGATGATACCTGTGTACAAACGTTTGGGAGCTTGATGGCCTAACATGTAATTCTGAAAAGTTAAAGAACTGAAAATATTTTTAGCTTCTGATCACTTCTATATCCACTAGCAATGATTACAATATCTATTTTCAAGGGGCAGAGCTTCTCCATCAGTGACATGGCCGCTTCTGTTGAGGGCCAATGTCTTTTTGACTTCCTTAGGATAAAATGCTTCCCTCTAGCACTCTTACCATAGAAATTCCGAGATAACAAGAAGATTTGACAAGAAGACATGTCTCGTAGAAAGCCGCGTGTGGTGGTATGAATTTGTACTTCAAGAGAAGTTTCCATTTGAGATAGTTTTAAAAGCGAATGAATTAAAATAAACAGCCAAATTCAGAACTAATTTTCATATAACAATATATATATATATATATTGTGTCATCAACTGTTCTCGTTATAATGTACTTTTAACTCACACACCTTGGGATGAGACTCCCAAATTGTTGCTAGGATGAAATTTCAGATTTTTTTATTTTATTTTTTTTAGGTTCCTTGAAAACGTCTTTAATAGTCGAACCTCTCATCCCGTGTATGGGATTAATGTTTTTGATGGGCTGCTCCTAAAATTGAGTTTATGGATTCGCTGCCAACTAAAAAGAGCAACAAAATTTGGGCTTCTCCAAAATCTTGAAGAGAAGAAAAGAAAGTAGGCCCTTCGTAGTAATAGGCTACTCCAAGGTTTTGAAAATAAAAATAAGAGATGAGGCCCATTCCTACTAAAAGCTAATAATGGATAACGAGCGGTTGGAAATAAAAACATGGTCCGCGAGATAGACCGAAACGTCAGAAAATTTAAACCGCGTCCAACAATGTATGCACTGATGTTCGATCCCCACCCAAAAAAAAAACAAAAACAAAAACTAAGAAATAAAATAACGCCAAAGAAAAGGTTCTTTGTAGGTGAGAGTTTTTAAGTGGTCCACTATTTCCTAAGCATTACTAGAAAACATGAAATGTTTCTTTGTCGGCTAATCTTGTTAACGACTTTGCCTTGATATTTAAAATGTTTACGATACATACTTCAACAATTTTATCTGGTCTCTAGTCATTTTAGGTCAACTTACCATTCAATTTTATAGTTTTGAGTAGCATGAATGAGACCGCACAAATTACTAATGAATTTCTTTTAGCATTTCCATCTGTAACACGGAATTGTGAATTATTCAAAAAAAAAAAACACTCAATTGACTATTATTATCCATCGACAGTTTAAACTAGCCAATCTTGTAAAGAAATTTTTAGAAAATAGTTACTCACTAAGTCGTTCTTGACTAAAACTATTATTCTTTATTGAATGATTTTTGGCACAAGTCTAAAATTGATTTTGCGGCCACTTGAAACCTTCCCAAACGAAACTTTGTCAAACACATTTCTTCAAATATTAATGGTGAAAAATCAAGTTCCACGCACTTAAAACGAACTGCCCGTTTTAGGATTCTTTTTTCTTATCTCGAAAGTATTCATTGTTCAACATGAAGTGAATGGATCATAGAGTAACCAACTTTAGGCTAGTTGGCAACTGTTACTGCAACGGGAACTTGCACATAGTTAATTGCAGTTTCGGGTAAGTCGTACAATTCAAAAGATATCAATGATTATAAAGGCAGCAATAGTCAGATTACAGATATGGAGTAGAGTGTATGGTTGGTTTCAGAATGAGTATTGCGTGCACCACGCGCGTCACGTGGCGTGCCACGTGGTGCATTAGAACCAATCACACATCGCCAAATAATACAAGGTATGACCCACCATTGCCACATGGCGATAAATTATTGGTTCTAGTACACCACGTGACAATGCACGTGGTGTATTGTATACTTTTCCGTTGGTTTCAGTTATTACCTATGCCATGTTTTACTGTAAAAATTGCATTTCTTGCTATATATATACGAGTGAGTATTGCGTGCACCACGCGAGCCACGTGGGGTGTCACGTGGTGCATTAGAATCAATCACACATCGCCAAATAATACAAGGTATGACTTACCATTATCACATGACGATAAATTATCGATTCTAGTACACCACGTGGCAATGCACGTGATGTATTGTATACTTTTCCATATATACACCCGGTCAAGCTGTAGTCTACTCTAGCTCGTTAAATTGTCATGCTGTCCTAGTGATTGGTTCTAATTGTTCAACCTGCACGCTACAGCAGGGTCCATACGATATGATTGATCACAGAAATGGAAAGATAATTGATAAGATTAGAGAAGAAACTTTGCATGATAAGACCATCATATCTAGATAGATAAATTCATGGAATCTTGGGGCTGTGGATGGTTTGCACTTGGCATATCATTCTGACAATTGACAGAATTGCACATACGATAACAGTCACTCATTCGTGAAAAGGAAGATCGAGCTTTTTGCGAATGTGGGATGTTTGTTGCAAACATTTGATAGAAACTCAAGTGTAGTCATTGGAGATGTGCAAGATTTTGGACATCCACCCAACTTTGGAAAGTACTAGGTACACTGTGCAGTGTATCCATATCAAGTCGTCGCACGTTATTAAATGACGATAAGCTTTGATTCATAAACATCAATTGGGAATTAATGATTAATTTTGATATAGTAATTGATAATGCACATAATCCACTCAATATCTTTCACAAGCGAGACACCTTAATTTTGCTGTGTAGGGCAGTGATGCAAAAAGATACAAAAGAAAATGTACTTTTACACCTTTCTTTTTCGCTTACAGCAACTTGCGTCTGTCTTGTCGGAATATTTCTTAAATTCTTACAGTTTCAAGAAAATGGAACCCCTATTTTGCGTGGACATTTTGTTCCCCATTCAATATTATATTATATGACTTGAACAACTCTTCCCAAGAGATAAAATTATATGAAGTACTGAAAAGAAAAGGCATTTATATCCCACGTTTGATGACCTATATGCAGGGCCCCAGCCCTTCTCGGTATATATGTCCCAAGCAGGCCATCCTCAAGTTTCAAGGACAATTCTTCTGCTTTAATGCATACCTAAGGTTTTTCAAGAGGAAGTTGAGAAGCCAAGAAGATTCAAACTCTGCCTTCTATAACTTTACCTTATAGAGTTCCAATTCTTCAATATTTTCCGGTCTTTTGTGCGATCTAGCACTACTCTTTTCTTGATAAGTCTTTTCGCAAATGAAGAAGTTTATGCTAATCTCTCTTCTATTGCTTTCTATTCTGGTCGAACATCAAGCTCAAGGTACATTTACATTACATTAATGGAATATAATTTTCCCAATGGCAATGATCAATCTTTAATTATACGTGCTTGATACTGAATCTCTTCCGCTGTTTTACAGGTACACGCTTGGTAAAAGGATCTTTATCCTTAAAACAGTACAAAATCCACGTGAGTAACCTAATCCCGTATTCCATGATTTATCTTTTGATACTTTGACCAACTATCCGACATCTCTTTGACTAAGTATTTTCGATTTAAATGATATTATTCTCTTAATGCAGAAAGAAAAAAGTGATTTGAGAAGAAGTAATCTTGGCTATGGAGAAGTGAACCCAAGTGAGGATGGTCTTAGTTCAGAATCAGGTGCCGATAACACAAGAGTTTCCTCTAAAGAAACAAAGAAATCACATCATTGGTTACCAAGCATCCACGAAGATTACTATGGACCAAGGATTCACAACGCCAAGCATCACTAATCTCTTCCTAGACTAGGACTAAAAACCTTTTCTTTGACCTTAAATTTTTGAACAGTTAATTAGTTCTAGCTGATTTTGAAAGTTTTAGTTGATAGATATCATTCATGTATTCATCAAAGATCTAATACATTAAATAGTTGCTTAAATATTGACTAATGGAAATGTTATTTTAAGAAATTGCAGATTGGTTGCCAACATTTATTACCGTGTCCAAATAATCCTGAATACTGTCTATTCTTCTACTCTTGCAGGTTCAAATAGAAAACTCGTGACAAAAACTACCTCTACTACTTGTAGCACTATTACACTACCATCACCACCACCACCACCTCCTCAAAGGTTGGTTCTAACTTCTCCCAAAATGCAAAATTCATTATTACAACAAATCAATAACAAAAACCCGCGCATATTTTTGGTTTCTTTACATGATGCCATACTTCATGCACAGAATGGCAAGAATGATCATCAAGGAAATAAAGAAGCTGAAACAATACGAAAGAGCCAATTAAGCAGCGAGATTCTAGGTGGAAAATAAGAAAATTTATCTGTTAATACATCACGGTGACTGATCAGCACACACCGGAGACTGTCCCCAACCACTAGAAAAACGCCAATCCACAATTAGTGCATGGAGAAGCTAGTACGGAAGAAAGCAAAAAAGAAAAGTTGGACAGCACCCCAGAAATGCTGCCATTTTTTAGGAATACAGGTAAATTTTATGCAAAACATATTTAATTATTTTGCTTAAACCTATTAAAGATTAGTTGCTGATTCATAAGTCATCAGCTGGTGAGTCTACGTAGGAATTTTATACTATTAACTTATTGATGTAATCCTAGGAAGGGTCAAAATAACACCAGTTTTGGTTTCTTCTTATTGTATATATAAAGAAAAAGAAAAGCAGAGTCAAGTTAGTATTTTAATTAGTTTCGACAATGTCTCTTGCATTTTCGGGGGGGCTGCTCGCATTTGTGTTGGGATCTGAGGTCAAGTCTGAAGAAGTTTAAGGGAACTGTCCGTACTAAGAATAACTACTAGCACTATTATATTGTTAATCCACTTATTGCTGAAATAACACGAATTGAATGTCCAGCAACAATGCAACAAACTTATTTTTGTGTTAACGCCCTAAGTGTTCAATCAACCCTAGCATTTTCAACTTTTTTGAGGTAACCCTGACTAACATCTAAATGTTTACGTGCAAAATTGCACCAAAAAGCGACAGAATTGTATTCAGATGATGAAGTTGGTGCCTTGATCGTGGGACAACATGGGACGGCCTGCGTCTCTAATTAGCACTAAATTTCACGATTTTGGTGAATCCTAGATTAGACATTCCTGCTATAACGATGTCGTATTTCTCCAAATTTTGGGACCAAGGATGGGTTATGCAGTACTTAATTTTCAGGAAACAGCAGGGTAGCATATTAATTGAAAGCTAAGGAGAAGATGATGATATTTCAATTCTTGAAGTATGTACATTTTGGTTGGGCCTTATACGACCAACCAAGATCTTTAGGTAAGCAAGGGGAGGAGCTACCTTGTTGCAGGCTTTGATTACAAAACATGAAATGGATGGAGTGGTCGGCCCAGACATGTGGGTTTCGATGCCGCTTCATTGGGTCAAGTATTAGAGTCATGAACCAAACAATTGATATTGGTGATTGTGTTTGTCCGCAAAACAAGGAAATTTGTTTAGGCAATCCTCATTTTATCTTCACCATGGATATGATGGCTTTCATTGTGTACAAGGCCACAAAAGTTTTTCTTCTTCTTGAAATGGGCCTTAAAAGTTTAATTCTTTCTTTCTTTCTGAAAAAAAGGGTACATCTTTTCATGTTTGTCGTTGTGGAAGACGAAAAATAAAGGGGAGCAAAGTGATTTTCTTGTCTTTCATTGAATATATATTGTTGTAATATTAATTTTTAACTGATATTAATTGGGCCATCAACTGACTAGCCCATGGTTCTTATGAGCATATTAAAGTCCACTAAGAAATTTTAAAACCTAAACTAGCCCATGGGCCATTTGGCTATCTCAGATGCGGGTACATTATTCAGAATTGAACAACCTTAACTTTTATTTGGTAAAGGTTTGTAGCACCAATTTTTTAGATCTAAACATTGTCATCCCTTTCATTTTGTTGTTGCTTTCTATATAAAACACTACAGAGGCCTGTTATAAAAAATCAAAGATTGGATTGTTCTTTTTTTTTTTTTTCACGGCAAATTATGTCATTTTTAAAATAATCGGTATCATACCGAATTGATACAAAGTAACTTGTGGGGCACATTACAAATGTGAAAAGTGATTGAATAGAGTATGATTAGGAACATCTACAATTCAGTTGAGCATCAATTCCTCCATTAACACCCCTCGTTATATAATCTCAGACTCTGAGTGTTATTATTGATGAAAATTTTCTCTAAAATTGAGTACTTTAACAATTTCTAAACTTTTTGACTGCTCAAATTAGAGAATATAAGTGAAGATGAGCCATATCCAAAAGTGGTATCGATACCATAATTGACAAAGGTAATGTTTGTTTGCAGACAATACAAATAGCAAATTTTGACACGGAGCTTAAATCGTACCGAGATTACTGTGGCTTAACATGGCAATTATGTCTTCTTCTTTCTTCTCTTTTGCAGATTTTAAGCCCCAAAAACGTGATAATATATGATCACATCGTGTCATAATCTCAGACAGACACGAATATGGTATGGTATGTTGGCGTTAACAGACGGCAAAGGCAATTGGCTTGACCCGTGATGTAAACTTTTCACTTGTCATTTGTTTTCTGGTGGGGAATGAGACAAGTAGATTGAAGTAAAATTGGGAATTCATAAATAAAGAAGTATAAGAGGCTCATTAGTCCTAACGCTCACACGTCAAGATGTAGCATTTTTTGTCGAGAGTTTTTGAGTCATTATTAATACAAAAAATCAATCTGGGAAAAGGAGAAAAGAAGCAAATACCTATTTCGGTCAAGAAAATTTTGAAGTGGATTAAGATTACGGCCCTACTTAGATATACATAAAGATAATGATACATGTTAACATAAAAAAATAATGTAATATTTTTATTACAAAATTCACAAGTATAACTGTGAATGAAATCTATATAAGAAATTTCTCATGTGTCATCACTCATCAATAGTAAAGAACATCAACCATATTATTGATCAGTAGATGACAACCCTATCTAATCTTTAGCCCTTGTGTGTGTTCCTATATATAAATATATACATATATACATACACAAGTAAGTGTGTGCACGCGCACACTCATGCGTGCACACACACATACATATATATATATATATATATATATATATATATATATATTTGAGTTCTGCTGTACTTCTATTAAGCTCATTGGTTCCGTAACATAGCCCTATAAAAGACAAAATGGATAAAAAAAAAGCACTATTGGTTAGGTGGCTGGATTTGTGGCTCTTGACCACCGCTTTGGTGTTGCGATTTGTGGACACCAATCAAGACAACGTTCGACCATTGAACATGAAAGGGAGATATTTTTCCAATTGGTAGCATTAGATACTTCTCAATAGTGCTTCACTTTCTTTCCTTTTCCTTCCATTAAAGCCCAAAAGGAGAAAGCTAATTGTCACTATCCCATATCATCTTCCCACACGACACAAGCATACAAATAAGTATCTTCTAGTTCACACCTAAAGCAAAATTAAAGTAATTTAAAAGAAAAATAATTCCCAATTTTGTGGAATTATGATTACCAACAAAAGGTCTATTATGATGCTATTGTTCTTCATTATCATAGGTCACTTTATTTGTCCTTTGCACTTGCTTTAAAGATAGCTTCGAATAGCTGCTTGAGTGTAAACGTGGAAGACGTTAATTTTTCTTGGCAAATTTTCAAATTGAATTTCAATTCTCAACTTCTATCTATTTGATCACACAGAAGTTGCCACATAAAGCATGATTACTGTTAATTTTTCATTAACAAACCAAAAAAAGGCATTAGGCCCGGTAATGGAAGATGAGGCAAGTCAAAGTTAATAATGGGGTATGCAATCAAGCAGAATTGATTAGGAAATGATTAAAATAATTTCAACAGATTAATTGTTAATTCCTACGTATTGATTGGTCAAAGAAGAACTTAGAAGCAATTGTGAAAATCATGCTTCCAGTCGCCTAACATGGTTGAACGAATAAAAAATGACCCCGTTGAGACATAGAAAGCTCAACAACAATCCCTAATAAAAGTCTTCAACCACCACCACTCCAGAAGCGAAGATGAACAACTGTAATTACCACCATTTTTCTTTTTTTAACTTTCAAGCTTTAGTAATGAACCAAAAAATCATTAAGTTATTGTAATTTCAACGGGCCTTAATCGTTAAAATATCACTAATATATATATATATATATAATATACAATATAATTTATAATCTTATTATGACATTATATGTAGATTTAATATATTTACTCTGCGATATTAATTAATGAAAAATTTTTCGTCACCGCATCAATAAATAACATGATTAAAAAAAATTCTTTTAAATTGTGACCTTTTACAATAACTTACTTGAAAATAAGAAACAAAAGTCAAAATGCATTTTGTCATTCCCCCTCAAAACAAAAGAAATAAAGGGAAAAAAAAAAACAAATTGCATTTTGCCTAAGGAGAAAGCAGATAACCGACAAAAACTAAAAATATCAGCATCCAAAAGCCTCAAGAAACAAGCCAGCTGCCTACAGCTACCGGCCGCACTTTCTTAATTTCTTGTCACTAAAAAAAAAATCTTGAAAGTCTAATCACTAATCCTCTGTTTTTAGAATTTAAGCCTCCTCAAACAAACAAAGACCACTATAAATATATTCTCAGAATCTTCTTTGTAGTCCAATAATTGTCAAATTTTTCTGATATTCTTTTTTCTCTTTGTTGTCTCCTCTAATGAAGGGGGGTAACAAGTTGCATTGAAAAGACAGTGGAGCAGTAACCATTTGGTCGATCAGTCAGTGCATGCTGAATAATACTACTGGTGATTAACTAAGATGTGTGTTCAGGATTCTGAGGAAGTTACTGAAGAAATGGAAAATCTGGGTGGTCTCGCTTCTGGGAACGATGAGGATTGCAGGGCTTGGCCTTTGCATTCTCAAGCGGAATTATCACCTGCTGGTCAGAATGAGATTTGGGAAAAAGATGCGATTTTGGATAATGTTCCTCTTGGAAATTCATTTCCAGTAAGAATAAGGAAATGGGATATCTTTTATCTGATCTCTCTTCTTTTTTGTGCATTTCTGTTGAACCAATAATCTTGTTGTTGAAGTTCATTTCTGGGTTATAATCCTTTTGGATTTTGAGGAGTCGTCGCAGCTTTTATGGGTTTTTTTTTGTGTTCGGTTAAATATGGTTGTTGCGTGATGTAAGAGGTCAAGAATTCTGGTTAATTTAGAACTTTACATTCTAGTAATTTTCTTTTCAGGGAATTTATATTGGAACCCCCTGTTTTTTTAACTTCTTGGGTATCATAAATATGGTGTGGGGATATTTGATTTCATTCTCGTAATTAGTGCTTTTGATGAGAACAACTGAACATGGAGTGTTAATTTAAACCGAAATTGTAACTTAACTTTTGAGGATAACAACAGGTTTTGTGATCAAATATTCTTTCTTTAGTCTTTTTAATGGTGACATCTTGATATTCTTGATCGCCATAGTTTTGTTTTACTTGGTAACTTGGAGAAATGTTGAATTAACGAATCAGTTTTGTTTCTCTAGAAAAGTTAAGCAGTAAACCTCAGAAAAAGGATCTTTTTTATGTTGTGATTTTACTAAAGAATTTTAATTTCCTGGATGAGGAAACGACATGCAGCATAAGTTGCAGTCTTTTATTGACAACTCTCATAAGTCATTTTCAGGCATTTCATTTTCTTCATTCTCATTTGCTGCTGCAGCCTGAATTAGCTTACTGTTTGAAAGTTCTTCCATTATGTGTTCCCATTCCAATTGTTGTATTTCACTGCTCTCCTTGGTTTAGTTGGAAAGCATTGGTGAGGATACTGCTGTTGCAGACAGAAAACAGGTCTCTTCGAATAATTTTCTCCCCGCCCTTAGATCAGGAGAGTGGTCTGATATTGGAGCTCGTTCTGATATGGAGGACACTCACGTCTGCATTGAGGACCTTGCTACGAATTTTGGACGCAAGAAAATTGGTGAGGAAGCTATCTCCTTGTATGGTGTAAGTACTTTGACCTCAATGAAAACGTGTCTGCACTCAAGACCATTTATAGTACAATTGAAGAGTAGTTGATTGTTAGTTAAGCTATCACATTAGGCAAGTGGATCAAATTACTGGCAATTGTAGGTTGCTCTCATCATTTTCGTTTGAATCCTCAATAATAGAAAAGGAAATAAACAATTTTAAATCTGATATCCACATCCAACTTGGCATAATGTTTTTGGTGAAAGTTTGAAATGACAAAAACACGTGGCATAAACTGGGGAAACATTTGAAACTGAATATTACTTTCAATATATTCATAGGCATAAAAGTTTGATTTTTGGAGTTAAGAATCAGCTAATTACATGATTAAAGTGAAAAGAGTAGTTTTTGTTTAAAGAAAGTTGATGTATTTTGGAATGAACAAAACCAACTGTGTCTGCATTCAATGAATTGGTGGGAACATTTGTTTACTAGGATTTTTTTTTATCTGTACTTGATTGTAGTTTTCTGTGTGAAAGCAATAATAATTATGTTGACAAAACAGAAAGTGTGGATATGTACTGACTATTAACCTTCTTATTATTGTAATTCAATGGTGATTGGTAAAAGTGAACTTCAGAAAAATTTGGTTATAGTTGTTAGACTATACTGCTGAGCATGCATTCATCTATTAGATTTGTTGACTTGTTCCTAAATGGTGGAATTTTGGTTTTTGTGTGGCTTATCTGTATCTTGTTCCTTGGGCAGCAAAATTTATACCTGAGAAGACTAGCAGGTTTTAGTGGCTATTAGTTGACTTAATCTTTAGCTTTAGCTTGGACGAATCAGGATGGTTGTTCAAGATTCCCAGGGAGTGTAGCTTTTAGTTGGTGTGTAACTTGCATATAAAAATCGTATTTCCGGATGTGTGATGAAGATCCATTTATGGTGGTTAATTGTAGTAATAGTTCTTTTTCTGTGGAAGTACCCACTTCACCATGAAATAATGTTTGTTGGGCTTTTCCCCGTAGAACTCATTTATACTCACATATTGAGCTACTTATGCATTTTGGTTCCCCAGTTTATGTATATAACAAAATTTTAGTGTGTTGCCTATTTGTTATCATTAGTATAATATTAGATTAATTATGTTGAGCAGGAATTAATAAAGAGGAGGCCACCATGCTCCCAAAAACTACCCCCACCCCAACAAAATAAATAAATAAACAAATAGATAAATAACCCAGAGAGAACGCCACCATGCTCCTGAAAACTCCCCCCACCCAAAAAACAAATAGATAAATAACCCAGAGAGAAGGCCACCGTAGAAAAATTTTCTTGTAACTTATTTTCTACTTTCACCCAAAGCAGTTGGTACTGTTGACAGGTGTTTGATGGACATGGTGGAAAAGCTGCAGCTCAATTTGTACGTGACCAGTTACCGAGGGTTATTGTTGAGGACGCAGATTTTCCCTTAGAACTTGAGAAGGTAGTTGCTAGGTCTTTCATGAAAACAGATTCTGCTTTTGCAAATTCGTGCCCTCTTGAGTCTTCCCTGTCCTCTGGCACAACTGCACTTACTGCGATGATATTTGGGAGGTGAGCTGATATTCTTAAATTTGGTCTTCAAATTTGGCTTGTTATTATCCTTTAGTTCCTACTTAGCTGGGTGATTAATGTCAATGAGGATGACACTTTTTCATTGCCTATAGATGACATGAGAGTTTGATGTCTTTATTAAATCAATTAAAATGGCTTGAGTAAAATTTTAGGCACTACATAGAATGATGCTAATACATGCTGAGACCATAAAATATTATCCAGCAAGGCATTCACATGAAAAGACATTTCATGACATGTAATGATATTTGTATGGCTAATTTTCAAAAAGGGCTAGGGATTTTGGACCGAAAGTTTTTTTATTTCCAGATGCATGAAGCTTTTCATACACTTAGCCAAATGAATTCATCTTGCATGCCAAAAATGTTAAGGACATTGATTTTATAATCACACTTTCACTAACATCTAGTGACTTGTTGCAGATCACTACTTGTAGCGAATGCTGGAGATTGTCGAGCTGTACTTTCTCGTCGTGGAGTGGCTATAGAGATGTCAAAGGATCACAGACCTTGTTGCATGAATGAAAGGAAGCGAATTGAGTCTTTGGGTGGGTACATTGATGATGGATATTTGAATGGGATGTTGGGTGTAACTCGAGCGTTAGGTGACTGGCACATAGAAGGTCTAAAGGAAGGAGAAAAGGGTGGTCCTTTGAGTGCTGAACCAGAACTTAAGTTATTGACACTAACAAAAGAAGATGAATTCTTGATAATTGGTAGTGATGGTATATGGGATGTTTTCAGAAGCCAAAATGCAGTAGATTTTGTAAGGAGGAGACTGCGAGAGCATAATAATGTTAAACTATGCTGCATGGAAATAGTGGATGAAGCAAAAAAGCGGGGGGCAATAGATAACTTGACAGCAGTAATTGTTTGCTTTCACTTGGAGCCCCCGCCTTCAATTACAGTGCAAAGGACAAACGTCAGGAGGAGCATTTCAGCAGAGGGTCTTCAGAACCTTAAATATGTGCTAGAAGAGTAAAGCTACTTACTATCGCTGTCTCAATGCAGGATAAAAGTTTGCAGAGTCCATTGTGCTAACAATTATGCAGCCGATGATGATGACGACAAACCAATTTCTTCTGAGACTGTAAATACATTTTTATTAGGTAGCTAGTTTTTGTCTTTGTAAAGCTTGCATTTGGTTGTCCAGCGGACGGATAAGAGGGAATAAAATTTAGAGGGAGTTAACTTGTGTTGTATGGCGTAAGACAATCATTCAGATGTACACAATGCGTTGAGTCTTCAATTTTATTATTCTCTTTTCGTGTCAAATTCCTAGGCTTTGAACAACATTAACAAATTAATGTGTAATCATCAAACCATTCATTGTAACAGTTATGCGTGAGTTTTTGGCTTCCACGATTTTTTGCAATACGCTCCTGCAAAAGATGATGTGAAGGTGACTAAATTGATGCTTGATGAAGTGACTGCGAGGAGGTTGTTAACACTGTCGAAGATACTGCCCGTTACGATACAACACCATCCGTTGTCTTGGATAGTTACAAGAAGCTTTACGCTGGTAGATTATTTGAGAAAGTCTTCTAAGCAGTAAGCAAGCATTTTATCATCATCCAAGGTCAGGGCTAGTAGCAAGAAGGTTTACACTGGTCTGTGCACGGATCTTACCAATGCAAAATCTTCAGAACATACACTAGTTGTTGAACTCACTGAGGCAGGGAATAATTCCTTTGATCTTCAACGAAAGAACAAAATGGCTATCCACAAAAACTCCAAGAGAATAAAGAGATGTATAAAACCAGTTCCAGAGAGAAAAATGACAGGTGTTCAAAGGAACTCAACTGTGTGTATTTTTCTATAAATGGGGATACAAAGTAAAAATCATCTCTAAAGAGAGTAACAAAAATGGTACCTCACAAATTTCTCTACCCCTGCCCCAAATGATACAACATGATACATGGGGTGAAAAAATGAAGGACAGCTCAAGAATACAAAAATCATGCTACAAAAAATAATGAGATATATCCTGTGCAATCGCATACATTATACAAGGTATACCATTTCCCTTGTATGATACGAAGGGACATTCACAACTGGTACCTTCATCTCAATGATGGTAAAAATCCTGTCTTTTACCACTCTTATAGAGTTTATTATTAATGTGTAATCACACTGAACCAACGCCATTTTCCCTCATTCAGCTTTCCATTAATCTCATTCTTTACAAGATGAATCAACAACATGCTTGCCAAGAATATTGAAATAATAAGCATAAAGAATATGCTATTCCATCCTCTAGTTGAAATGTATCCAGCCAGCAGAGGCCCAATAGCTGCCCCAACAGAACCAGTACCATCTATGATTGCAGATACAGTGGCTAAAGCTCGGGAGTTCCCTTTTATCACACTCTGCGTACCAAGATTAGTTGCCACAGCTGTTGTAATTAGCGAGTATGGTCCATTTACCAGTAACCCAGAAATAAACATTAATGCAATATTCAAAAGCATAGACACACTTCCATAAATTCGATAGAATATAAGGGCTGGAATGGATAGCAACAAGAACAGAAGTGAACTAACAGCCTGAGCTTCAATCAGGTCAGAAATCAATCCCGCCAAAATTCCACCAATAGCACCTCCAATATCGAAAACCGTTGAAAGGACACCAGCAGTTCGATGAGAAACATGCACTCCAGCAACAGCTTCAATACAAGACAAAACACAAGCATTACAAATATGCAATGATGTGATTAACAAGTAGAAGAGTTGAATAACTTCACACCATCACACTGAATAATTTACCAATGTTTACAAAATCAGGCTACCATATTGCATTTAAAGGTCCAAAAGATTATGATTTGGATTCTATACACGTCAAAACAGATTAGTCAATAATAAAAGTAAAAAACCAGACAATTGCATATCAAGCAAGAAATTAGGTGACAAAACATTAGGGATTTTAGCAATGGCATCAGTACTTCCTTTTTCGACAAGAAAAAAGGCAAAAACAAAGTGGCATTGAAAGTAAGGCTATGTTTGTTTGTTTGTGTTTTTAAAAATATATTTTTTAAAAACTTCAAGCACACTTTTTAATTAACTTTTGATCTCACAAATACATTTTTCAAAAAGAATTTTTAAAGTTGCTACAGTAATATTTCTTAAAAAACACTCCAAAAAACAATCATTTAGTCAAAGCCTAAAATTCCTAGAAGCTGCAAACACTAGGACATCGGTATTTGTTATTCTGTAGCATATAAACTATTGAGAAGCAATACAAGTAAAATGTACTCTGACATCTCATTTGACAGTCATTTGAACAAAAAAATCAGAGCATACTTAAAGCTTGAAACATAAGATAAATAATAACAACAATAAGACTTTATTCATTAAATTCAAAAATCAAATTTTGCATAAGACGCTGAAAATTGAGGAAATAACAATTACCTGTGTGCCTTAAGTAGAAGGGCAACCAATACAGAAAAGTATAAGAGACAAGCTTAGAGAAGAAAAGAGAGAGAGCATAAGGGGCCACCCCCGGCAACCTCCAAGCTTCCACGAATCCAATAGCAACTGAAGCACCCTCATCCTCAGAACCAACTAATCCCTCCTCTCCCGATTCACCTTTTTCTGAAGTTACCAATGCCACTGCCTCCAAATTCATCTCAACTTCCTTTTCCGGAAACTCAAATCCAAGGTTATCAGGACTGACAACAAGAAACAAATACATCAAAATTGCCACAATTATAATTAATGTCCCAGGTAAGACAAAACACCAACCCCACCCAAATCCCAGCACTGATGAAGCTACTATTGAGCCAATAATGTTACCCATCGAGGTGTGAGAATTCCATACCCCCATAATCAGCCCTCTTTTTGACTTCCCAAACCAATTCCCCACTACTGCCACCACACAGGGCCAACCGATTGACTGAAACAACCCACATAAAACCTGAACAATTACGAAAAAAGCGAAAGAATGCACATCAAGAAAATACCCTAACCCAAAAAATATCACTAAAAAACCACTACCCACCATTCCTATAGTTAAGAAAAGCCTCAAATCAAAGCTATCACCAAGAGGGCCAGCAAAATACATCCCAAGGGAATAGGCCAACAAGAATGAAAGATCCAGCTCCCCAAGGCGGTGGGGCCCCCGGTGACCATTGAACGGCGCCCATCCAATGGCACTTCCAACTGCGTTTTGGCTGGAATGAAATGGTTCTGAGTTAGATCCGACAGCCGTAGCGTGAATAGTGGTGTTGAGGGTCTGGATTTCTGGGCCAAGAATGGATTTAACAATGCTGGGAGGTTTACGGGAGGCGTGGAAGGAGGAGTAGGCGGTGAAGGTGAGGAGGAGGACCAGGATTTTGTGGAAAGTTAGGGTCTTTTGGGGGGGTTTGAGTTTGGGGAAGAAGGTAAATCCTGGTGGCCATGTTGGCGGATCTAGGGTTAGGGTTTTAAGTTGCATCATTCTATGATATATGATTGTACATGGCAATTTCTATCTTGTACAACGATTTGTTAACGGAAGGAAGTTTTGACCCATTCCTGCGTTTCCGTGTGTTCACTGTTTTCGTTAACAATTACGTACTGTAATAATTCACGGAAGAACGACGCATGAAGGATCAGATCCCAGGCAGCACTTGGCTGACTTTAATTTTATTCATGTTAATCAGTTGTTTTTATTTTCTTCTCTAGTTTTTTCTCTGGATTTAAATCTGCCCAACGCATGAAGAAACATTTAAAAGAAAAAGAATAGTTTTTTCATTATAATAAAAGACATTGAACATGTTAAGAATAATACCAGTTCAAAGATTTATTTAGATAAATAGATATCAGTAACAAAGTTTAGAAGTGAATATTCGTGAATGCATCACTTTTTTTATAAATGAAACTACAATCTTCTCTAACTCTACAAATTATTTAAGAGTGATATTTTAGTAGCTTTTCTATAGACGTATAGTAATTTGATTTTTATATTTTGTTCTTTTAGTAATTTGATTTCTATGTTTTATTATTCTTTAATAAAATAGTATCAGTGACGAGGTTTCATTGTAATATGATCATATTCACAAAAACAGAAAAAGAAAACAGCATTTTAATAAAATTCATGAATTAGTTAAGATTGCGTAAACACTAGTGACAAAAGCTTTTTCGAGAGAAAAGATAACAGTGACAAATGTTAAGAATGAATATTCCTGAATACAATATTACTTTTTTAATAAATGGGGCTGAAATATTCTCCAGGGTAACAAAATATTTTATTTCTTAGCATTTCTACAGTCGTTTAGTAATTTGGTTTCTACGTTTAATAACTTTTTAACCAAATAGTATCAAAATAGTATCAGTAACAAGATTTTTTATTAATATGATTCATATTTAAACAAAAAACAAAACAGCATTTGAATAAAATTCGAGAATTACTTGAGGCGAGATATAAATTACTTGAGATTCGAATTTGCATTTGAATTCCTCAAATGTGCTTTCCCTCATCCGAGGCCGTACTCAGGTTTTGTTACATACCAACGGGCTCATAAAGTACAATGTCAAGATCTGACAGGTATTGCTCAGCCGTGTCATTTTGGGCAGCAGAAGCACAAAATTTTCCCTAAATCAGAGAGTAACTAGAATTCACGACAGCTCAAGTAAACGACACAAGGATTTTAGAGAGAGAGAGAGAGAGAGAAAAATCAGTCCTAGAAAACAAAATTAATTACATCAGTATTATATCAGCGCTTCAATCAAACATACAGCAACATTATCCGCACACGTCCTTTCTGCTGTACCATAAGAAATCCACCCATGACATCCAGAAAATGATGCTTTACCTGTCCCGATTCATGACTCAACAAAAGTTGAACATTTTCTCTCCAACAGGACATATCCAGAATTTTCACACGCATGCAGTAAGCTTGTTAAAGAAGGCCTAGCTCCTTTACTGATGAATCTCAGCGGCCTGTTGAGCAAGTTCCACCATCATAGCCTCATCAAAGAATTTGTTGATGCTTACATCTTCACTCATTCCCTGGAAAAACATCGCAAAATCCATGAATTTTCAATATTGCAGATCTTTGTTAAAACTAAATCTTATTTTCCTCTCTGGGAATATAGAAAATAATACAGAGCTTCAAGAATTTCAAGTAATGTCCTCTTAAGCATATTTCATAAGATGGAAACAAGAGAAGAGGTTAAACCTTTCTGCGCCTCGTCTTCACCATGAACTCACGAGCCAAATGCTGAATGGGTGCCGGTTCGAGTGGTCGTAGAACTATGTTCTTATCCAGAGGGTCCCCAGGAACAATAGCCCAATGGTCAAACACAGAGAGACAAAATGCTTGCCCTTGAGTGTGATACCTCAAGTCTGTCTCAAAGCCGAATGATTCAATCACAGGTAAAAATGCCTAGAGCCCCAGAATAGAGGTAATATTGAGTCAGTTCACTGCTTAACAATTTTCAATTGCAAATAAGATAAGAGTGCCAAAATAACGAAATAGCAGTACAAAATACATGAATAGAAAGGGTAAACTCCAAGCATTATTTTCTCACAACAGCAGAACATTTCAAGCCTAGACAGCCTAAACCCTAAAAGAAAAGAAGCTTAAAAAATTCAACTGGTGAAAAGGCCCCTAAATTTTGATTGAAGGAAACACCAAAACAAAAAACTCTCTGGTTCAGCACCGGGTGGGAAGACTCTTTTCAATGGACTTTTTATGATGTCTTAACAGTACTCTCCAGTAAGAGTTGGAAGTCACACATGAATTAACTATTATTCTCCTTTCTGTGCAAGATGGTCATCAGCTATGGTAATGCATCCAACAAAATTCATTGAGAAAAGCAATCATATAAACTACTTTAAAAAAACCAACCTTTACAATATAGGCTGGGGTCCCTGGTTGAGGAACATCTGCTGTAACATGGCCTCGTCTGCGGGACAACACTGTATATATAGCAGAGACACAGTCTATGGGGGTTTGAATCTGCATAAGAATAACAAATAGTCAAATAAACACATTTAGATGAGTGTAGAAAACCACCCAAAACTCTCTGCAGCTTCAAAAAGTTCAAGCTCAACAAATACAAGACAGGATTTTTGATGGACAGGAATATTCATCAACAGATATGGATAAGCTAATTCAAAGAACATCAAAGCAAACGGTTCAAAATTGAGGGTCAAGCAATGATCATTTAAATACTTGTGAGAAATACCACAGATGCCATTAACGATAAGGCACACAAGTCAATTCAGCTCAAGTGACCAATTATAAGCACTTATAGAGGTAGCTTTTTGTTCCATCCCTCAAATGGATGAACCGATTCAAAATTCTCAATTGTTATTGCTAGATTGAACATGGGTTGATGGAAAAAGAAACCACTTACCTCTACATAATACACTGGTTCCATGAGCCTAGGATTTGCCATGAGGAAAGATGAGTAGGCAACTCGACGAGCCGTTGGAATGATCTGACCAGTTCCACGATGCAATGGCTCAGGAGCAATCTTTGCGTCGACTATTTTGAATTTGACGTTTCTGATCGGCTCATCACAGAGGGGTCCTTCTCGAGCACCCCATTGAAACCTGATGATGAAACTAAGTTAGTGCATGATGGAAGAACACAATAATCAAAGTGATATCTAATATGGTTACCCCTGGACAATAGAATCTTTGACAGCATTCAGTAATCCCTTGTCAACTTCACTTGAAAGTGTGTCATCCAACAAAATGTTAGGTCCCTGGACAGTTTCCAAAATATTGAAAACCACGACATCAGACTCCAAGGATGAAAGGAAACAGTTTTACCAGTCAGATAATTTCAGAATCAGAAACATATAAACAATGAAAATGATAGCCAAATCATAGGTGAATTGATAATGTACATAATGGCTACAGAAAAGTGCCATTTTAGTTCCAGGAACGGAAATGGAGTCATGATAGGTACTTGGGTTTTTTTGGTCAATTTGAGACACAGGTATCCAAACTGAGACATCAACCTAAAAATAGCCAACAAGTCTTATATGCAGCTTCTAAACAGGTTAGCTGAATATGACCTGTTGGATACACAGACTGACTTTATAACATGTAAAATAAGCACAACACATATAACCTATGTGCTATCATATTGTCAAGTATAGTACAATATCTATTCCATAATAGCAGAGATTAGAGAACAATTCAACCCACTGAAATGCGTGCAGAAAAAGACACAAAGATGATTTACATAAATACGACCAAATGGTTTCTAAGCATTTTAGCAGTCACAACCAAGTACATTTGGGGAATCCAATCATAATTTCTCCCTCCAAAAGTACCCCAAGTAACATCTATAATGGCAAAAAGACATTTAAAATTGTATGCTTAAAAAGGGTTACACGTGTTGTTCATATTGACCCTAAAACTAAACTCACTGAATTACAGCAAACAGGTTTATTCTCTGCAGCACAAAAATAACTTATTTTTTGAAGGCATCAATCAGGCTTAAATGATTTCCACTCCTAGGCACTAAGCATTCTACATCACCTGTTTATCAGGTCCAAAAGCCCAAATGGATCTTGCAGCCAGCAAATCCCAGTCGTACTTTGTCTGGAAGAAGTCCCCAAGTTTCTTCCTGGGCCAGTCAATGCTAACAATACCATTCTCAATATCTTCTGCAAGTCCTCTTTCCAGAGGTTCAGCAATCTAGTATGGTAACAATTGAATTAGAAGACTCAATTATTACAGCATATATTATATAAATAAGTTCAAAAGATGAGTTACTTACCATGGTAATCTTATTTTTCTTATTGGGAGTTTCAGCAAAACATTTCACTGAAGATGACTCCACCACTGTTTCGCAGAAGGAGACAACAGGATCTGCAACCTGCGCCACAAATTGAAAGCGTGAATCATCAGCAAAGCTGCGAATTTACCATTTGAAAGAGAATCAACCAAAGGCAGGTATATTCAATATAAATCACAAAATGTAACAAAAATGAGAAATAAAGATACCTTGACTTCAACTTCCGAATAAAGCTCTCTCAAATCCTTCATGATTGAATCTAGGTATAACTCCCCAGTGCCTAATATTGTGTGTTCACCTGATTCTTCAACCTTTGTGATAGCAAGAGGATAACTCTTGCTTATCTTTCGCAATCCCTCAACCATCTTGGGAAGCTCACTTGGATTTAAAGGCTCAGTTGCCGTTTTCACGACTGGAAGTGTATTAAATTGAAGTGGTCGGAATATATAGACATCCTCATCATAGTCTTGATTACAGAGCGTGGCAGTCTTCATAATTGATGCGTCCACACCTTCAATCAGCACCCAAGAACCAGGAGGGGCCTCACTTATGGGTATCCTATAACGAGCTTGATAAACCCAAAGTTTTGTCACTTCTTTCACTGTCATGTCCTCCTCATCATCTGGGGAGTAGCCTTCTCCTAATACACGTACGGTCTGCCCAGTCATTATTTTGCCACTATAGACCCGACCAAAAGCATCAAAAACACTGCAATCAGATTTGGGATACAGTTTGGTCACATTAACCATCAAGGGACCATGCGGATCACAATCTTCCATGGCTTGATAAATTGTTGAGTCCTTAGGGCCAGTATATATGTGGTCAACCTTCTTAACTGCAGCAGCTTTGGCAGAGGGAATGTGATGAACCAGCATGTCTGTAAATCCTGTAGCAGTACCAAAAGCTGAGCTGCAAGCCAACCTCAGCAGAGGTTGTACATTTAGCCTATAAGCTGCATTGCTGAGAGTCACACCAAGCTCAGCAAGAGTAGCCTCCACACTCTTCTTATGTTCTCCAATTACTTGGCTATATATCTTGTAAAGAGGTTCAAGCACAAATTGAACAAATGATCTTTCTGCCCCAGCGGCAGGTGGTTTCTTCTTAAAGCCTCTGGTGTCAGGATCAAAGTAATAGTCCCCCCAAAGACGAGAAGCAAATCTATTGGCATCAAATGGAATGCCATGGAGTTTGACATACAGCTTAGCAAATGACTGTAGGGTAAAGGACCAACCTGCACTTGCACTTGCAAAACAAACATTCCCAAAAGCAGGATCAATAACTTGGACATATCCAGCAGTTGAAGAAGCAGCAGTAATGTGCTTATTAATATCTTCAATTAAATGCCTTAGCTTGTGGTATGCATCTTTTGGGGGCAACTTCAGTTCAGTTATCAACCTGTCAACCTGGTCAAAAATGAGAACATAAGCAAACAAGACAGACCGTGAGCAAAGGCAAGTTACATTAGACAGAAGCAAGACCATGTGGTCTTTTGTGACCAATAAAGCATATAACAGAGTACCTTGTTTATCACAACTACTATAGGAAGGCGCTCTTGGATAGCATGACGAATAGCCCTCTCTGTGTTAACCTGTTCAGATGGTATGAGAACTATTAGATACCCAGAAACTTATGTCCATCATCCAACAACTTCATAAACAGTAACTCATAACCTTGATTAATTTCTAAATACAAACTTTGATTGTCAATTAGTCACACAAAGAATAGTTTATTGATGCCTACACAAAACACAATGGTATACAATGTATGCATTGGTGCACTAAATTGGCCAGAGGTTTAAAAAAGACTCTGAAACTATGCATAGAAAGAGTGATTCAATATTTCAAAGCACCCTGACTATTTAACAATATATTTGGATGAATTAACAAGAGATACCAAACTGAATTCTAACCACAATAGGAAGAGGCATTGGACAGGACCAGAGCTAACGAAAGATTAAGCACATAACCATAAATGTGGGGAAAAAAATGTTACCTACATCTATAGAAGTGTTTGCTAAAGTAGGTCAAACAACCCAAGAATGCCAGGAACTACTTTACTGTTATTTCAAGCAAAGGCAGTAAACATATATTGCAACATAGAATGTGTTGGAATAGAAAAATATGAACTATTCTCAAAAGTTACAACAAATTCTCTTTTCCTATCTGTTGTTTATTAGCTGGATAAGAAGCCAATACAAAATCAAATATCAGGCGACCACAAAGACTCTTAAGATAATAACTGCTCTAGCAGACAGCAAATTAAATGCAATGGTTGGTGTACTTCGTGGGATACATGATAAAACCTACAATGGAGTGAAATAGTTAAGTTATGGACAGGTTGTATGGACAGAGAGCAACGCACATACAAAAAAGGATTTTTTACTCTGTGTAGATGAAAAAACAGTATTGTGGCATAAAAAAGCCTAGGGATAAGAATCCTTAAGTGTAACAATAATAAAAATTACCATAACTCCATCAGCAGCATCTACAATCAGCACTGCACCATCGGCAAGCCTCAGAGCTGCAGTCATTTCATCAGAGAAATTTACATGGCCAGGGGCATCCATAATATTACAGAGGTAGGATTTTGAGTTGCTGTCCTCAAGCACGAGGGACATGGGTACTGCCTTTATTGATATTCTCCTCTCTTGCTCATCAATTCTGGTGTCCGTATACCTCATGTGCTTCTCACATCTCTGGTCAAAAGTTGAGATATGGTGAGTTTGCTCGACCAACATGTCCATAAACAATGTTTTTCCATGATGCAGGTGCCCCACTAAAGCTACATTTCGAACCAAGGTCGGGTTCGACATCAAACCTAAAAGGAACTGTGTGGAGACATAGGTCGATGAATCCTTCACACCTAGTTCAAATTTCAAGTTCTTGACAGGTTCAATTATAGGTTGTTCAAGAGGTAGCTCATCCTCATCCATAACCAGTGTCTCAACTTCTTCACCATATACCTCTTCAGCAGTTGGGTAGTACTTTTTATCCTCCGCCAGAACTACCTGGTTTTCCATATCAACATCATCAGTAGTAGTCAGCCACCCATTTGACGCTCCATGTTCACGTTCACCATCGGATCCAGCCTCCTCATCTTCAGTCCTATCAGGGAGGTCATCATCTTCTTCCTCCTCTTCACTCTCTCGATCAGACTCAATTTCAGGCCCAATATAATTTCCAAACTCATCATACAAACTATCATCCATTATTATGTAAAATCTGCAATCACTAATGGCTAAATCAGTTATTTCATAATCAAATTACTCAATACTTACAAACAAAGGGAAAAACATAACAAAAATCAATCAATACAGAAGAGTACCAAAAAAGAAGAGTCAGCTTTAGCTGAATTATAGGGCTCAAAATAGCATCGCACTAAACTCGTATTCAGCAACAATTGAACCTCTAATCTTTTTTCTTATTTTTCCCCATTCCTTTCTTCAGCAACAATTCAAATGCAGCTTCATATCTAGAAATATGTCAACAATTCTATGGATTCAACAGTCAAAATACCCTTCGATTCTCGAAACCCTTTTCCTAATTTCACATTCACAATTTCCTAGCGTTGCTTAGGGCGTCAGTTAATTTCACTAAACCCAAAAAAGCAATCCAAATACATTATTCATAATTTTATAAAACTTCACAACCAAATACTACGTTATAATTTCACGTACCCAAAAATCACCAACACAGTAATAAACCCTAAAATTTATCTATATGGCCGGCTAGGGTCTTAACAATAAGTAGCTCAAAAGTAAAGTAAATCTCCAATTACAGTGATTTCAACTACTCAGAAACAAAATTTGCAGGAAATTGAAAAACCCAGTAGCCATAGATAGATACCAACACAATCGCGCATAAATATACACCATTTGAACACAATTTAAGTTGGAAAATAAGTATAAATTGAGCTTAGAAATAAAAAGAGAGGGCGGCGAACCTGGAATGAGGGTTTCGAAGTCGAAAAGCAAGCTAGAAATTGCAGATAAATGGCGGCCTAACCGGGCTATGGGGCAGCTGGCGGGGCGAGCTTCAGATGGGTTTTGCTGGGGTTTTGAAGGGAGGAGAGAAGAGTTAGGGCCCGCTCGCTCTATCTTATATATAGTACGCTGTAAAACGGCTCGGATTATCCACTAGATTTAAGGATAGTAATTGTCGGTGAGGACTTTTGGCCCGGATACAGTTCAAGGGCATAAGTAGCCCGACCCGATATTATACTGCCAGTCTGATATTTTCTTGGGACTTTTTTTACCTTATTATAGAAATGAACTAACGGGGCATTTGGTCTAGGGAATCAAGAGACGGATGTGTATGATTATAAATGACACCCATTATTAATGGTTGAAAAATAATTATTATTATTATTTTAATCGAAATAAAAGTTATTAATTTGGATTATTCCCTTTACAATAATATCCTATAAAACTCATCAATCCATTTTTCGAGAGAATAATATATATTTCATTACTAAACCAAACACATTAAGGGGAATCGTATAAATTCGTAATCATAGTAGCATTAATAATATTTATAATGATAGTGATAAAAGAATATGAACCAAACAGCTACTAAGTTGTATATTATTTGTTTCTGGTAAAAATAGTTTAGATGTTGTTTTTTTTTAGTACTTTCTAAAAAATATTACTAATTTTAAAGATTTTTTATTGATGAATATTTATGTAAGATAAAATACGTTTGAGATTTTTTTAAAAATATGTTCTTAAAAAACAAAAACAAACAGAGTAATGAATACTTTTAATCTAATTGGTTCAAATATTTTCTTTTTAAGTTTAAGCTCTTAGGACTAGGTGAACATAAACATCTTTAATGTCTTTTTTTTTTTTTACTATATTCTTTGGGAAAATTTAAAAATATGTAAATAATTAATTATGGTAGAATTTTGAAACTTATTGAGATCCTAAGTAGATAAAACTTTTGGACAGCTATAAAGTTGATAAATAATTATCCTAAAAAAAAAAGTTGATAAATAAACAAAGAAACAGAATTAGGAGGAGAACTCAAACAAATTACAATTTGCTTGCGATAATTTAATAAAATATCCAAACTCACGCATTCAAGTTCCCCAATCATGTGACTCGCCAACTTAACACCAGATCACCACGAAAATGGTTCACGCCATAGAGCCATGGTTTGTCAAAGGCGCTATTTGGTGGTCATTTTGAGTTGCTCCTCAGTAAATGTCGTCCGGTTCTGTCTAAATTAATAAAAGATAGTTCGCTGGTCTGTACAAGAGTTGATTCCCTCCCGACCCGATCTAGCACCCAACATGCCAACACCATGTACATGGGTCTTTCAATTAGTTTCGTGCCTTATAATTTATATTGGATACACAGTTTTGAAAGCCTTATTTTTTTCTACTTTAATTATATTTGGAATTGGAGTTGCACCTGTTAATAAATTTAATTTTGGACTTGCACATGTTAATTTATTCGTTAGCAATCTCTCTCCACCATCAACGTTCAAGAAAGAAAAACAATGTTAAAAGGAATATATATCTAATAACAATATGCATAAGTGCATTTATTCTTTAATTTTTTTTAGACATACACGCCTATTCGGCTGATCTGAATTTCCCATGGCACCTCTAGTTGCAAATTGTAACACAACTAGCTGAATTTCCACTACGATAACATAATACATGGCAACGGACAACCTCGTAACGGCTGCAAATATACACCATCACAGTACCACCATCATAGTAATACAAGTAATAGATTTGCATGATTAGCTTCTAGCTAGAATTATTATCAATGGTGATGGTGATGGTGCCCCGGGGGACCATGAGGTGGAGCATGCGGGTTTGGAGGTTCTGGCGGAGGATGACCTGGATGAGGTGGAGGTGGTTCATGGTGTGGAGGATCTGGAGGTGGTGCATGGGGTTTTGGAGGTTCGGGCGGATGAGGGTCGCGACGAGGAGGAGGTGGTTCGTGGTGTGGCGGTGGAGGGTGGTGTGGGTTAGGTGGTGGTGGATCGCACATCTTCTTGATTACTTAGTGCTAACGGCGGATGCTGTGGCGAAATATGGACAAGACTATGACGAACATTGCTACTATATTTATAGTCGTAAATGTGTGTAGATTGTTTCATGGTACATTCACAACAACTGCCAGTCAAACCCCATGCAAATTTATGTTAGGTTTCTAACAAAAATTCAAAGAAACATCTAGACTTCTGAATTCAGCTCAACTTATGATGCTTCATTATTATCAGAATGGTGACTCCTCTCCTTAATTATCTGATAACAAGCACTTTTCGCATGACAATTTTGTACGCTAGCCTGACTCGTCTCTTTTCCGATTGATTGCAATGCATGGGCGGTCCAATTCTGTCTCTGCACATTTTGCTTTTAGCCTAATTAAATCCCTTTACGTATTTTCAAGCTTCAATCTCAATGGATTATCTTACCTTTTTCTGTCCTTAATAATCAATAGACTGTAACTGATAGCAAGAAAGTGAAAAAAAAAAAAAAAAACCTTCTCGAATAGATTTGTGTAGGCGAGAAATTGCTCACCGTTTTCTATGAAAATTCACAGGCCTATTCTCAATAGATTTTTTAACCAGTTTTTAGACTATAAATTAATAATAATTTGTATTAATAGTGTTATCAATTAAATTTTAAATTAGATTTTAGATTTTTTATACGACTAAATAATCTCAAATTAGTCATACAAAAAATCTAAAATCTAATTTGAGATTTAATTGATAACACTATTAATATAGATTATTGTTAATCTACAATCTCAAAGCTGGTTAAAAAATCTATTGAGAACAGGACTACAATAAACTGTGACGTCCCCGCTAGATGCGCGACGCATGTGAAAAAAGGGCTACCGAAAAAAATTCATTATTCCCTGTGAAGATAATGGGATTCCGATGAAGACTTATCAAAATGGATCTTCATACTTTTTTTACCATAGTCCACAAACAACGAACGGATGATGTGCAAAAGGAAAGGGAGGAGAACTGCCAAGGATGCAGCGTCGTGGAGGGAATATTTTAGGCACCTCATTGTAATTTGGAAACAAGATTTACCACTAAAGTGATATAATTGTTCCATCACTTCCTATTGAGTCTGAAAAAGTTGCTTTATTGAAATGGAAGATAAAATTAAGCCTAAAGAAAAAGGAGTTCAATTGAAAGTTTAAAATTTGTAGCTACTCAAAGAATTATAAGGCCATGATTTTCATAAGGAAGGCCTCTGTAGTTCAGACGATGCACTTGTAGCAGAAACCTTCAGAGCCAAAACCTTTGTTCGGCACCTTCAGCATTTGATAATCCTCTTCGTAATTGTCCATCAATTTCTTCAGTTTTTTCTCCCATTCATATTCATTTATCTCCAATTTTCTCCGATAGTTCTCTTCCACTGTGTTTACCTATGTTTTCAGACTCGGACCGGATATCGAACCGGCTGAGCTCAGGGGTCAGGGGTCAATGGGTTCGACCGGGGGTCGATTCGGGGTCGAACCGGATGACGTCATAAATATTTTATATATATATATATATATATATATATATATAAACACACACATATATACACTTACTAATTTTTTTCTTAATTTTAGTTGTTAGTCCAAAAAAATTATAGCCAAAATACCCTCAATAACCATTCTGATATCTTGGTATTAATAGTTAAAAAAGCATTGAATTGAAAAAATTATAAATAAATATAATAGACTCAAATTATTTACTTTTTAATATAATTGGTATAAAGAAGTAAAAGTAAAGCAACACTAATATTTTGTAATTGGTCAAAGAAGTTGGTTGCTTTTGGATTTGATAACTAGCCCAAGCAAATAAAAATCATGTGTTGATTTAGCATTGATGTTCATTTGTTTGATTTATGTCAATGGGCTCATGTCATTGTCAAAATTCAAAGACAAATAATTGTTGTAATCTATTTTCTTTAGACAATGAATATAGAAGCCCACAAAGATGTATAAGGTCCCATATCTGATTAAGTATGGAGCATTAATGGGGTTGGGTTTATTTTTGACTTTTGACCAAAAAAAAAAAAAAAAAAAAAAAAAAAAAAAAAAAAAACTGGCCGGTTTCCGGTTTCCGGTTTCCGGTTTCCGGTTTTTCCCGGTCAAACCCGGTTTTTGACCGAGTTTGACCGGGTTTTTAAAAACCGGTTTTTTACACTAACTCGGACCGGACACTTGGCCGGTTCCCGGTCCGACCGGTCCGACCGGCCGGTCCGGTCCGAGTTTAAAAACACAGGTGTTTACTAGTTTCATTTGTCCCATACTCCTATCTTCTAGACTCCCCAAATCTTTAGCTTCTGAGCAGGAGACCTGCTGAGATTGTTGGTTTCTATCGCCTTTGGCACTCTTTCACTTCCCTGGTACTATCTTCTTTTTTGACAGATCTTCTATTTACTTGCCGTCTCTATTTCATGTATTTCTCTCTTGTCATCAATGCGGCCGTTTTCCACCTTTTCCTTCATTGCCAAGAGTTTGATGTTACGTTGTTTTTACAACTTGAGGATTGACATTAGTACGGAGTTTGTTCTGTCCCGGATAAATTTTTGTATTCGAACCGGTTGAAACCATATTCTGTCCCCCGAATTATGCCTTTAAAAGATGATCGAGTGCGCAAAATGGAATTTGATATCAAGGCATCTAACGCAAGTATTGATTAACTATAATGAAAATTGCGAAAAGAAGCATAACATTTTAAAAGAGTACTGATGCCTGGATGTTTTCACGTGCCTGATCACACCAAGGAATGCAAAGTAGATGTTCAGCAGAGGAAAAAATAACACGAGGCCCGAATTCAACATGAAATCTGCTTGCTTCTACGGTTAAAAAAAAATCCCATGAGATCTGATTCGGGATCTTAATAGTCCGTAGCTGTAGACACTACTGGCCCAATAATCATTCCAGCCACAAGCCCTGATTCTTCACAAGCAAAGCCCACCCTTCTCAGCCATTGGTTTTTTTCACCTTCTGAACCTTCCACGCATACTAGTTAAGGTCGCATATAACTTGTGCCGTCAATGAAAACACGTATAAATAACAAATAAAAGGGAACGAATAGTGGTCGAGCGGTTAAATATCTATAAGTTTACTCTAGAGGTTAAGAGTTTGAATTTCATTAATATATGAATAACAAATAAAAGGAACTAATAGTGGTCGAGTGATTAAAAATTTATAACTTCACCCCAGAGGTTAGGGATTTGAATCTCATCAATATTATTTTTCTTCCTCTATTATAATAGTGTAAGGTCGGGGGTTTGAATCCCGCCAACATCATTTTCCTTCCTCCATTGTAATAGTATTTATAGGGTCGGGGTTCGAATTTCACTAATATCATTTTTCTTCCTCCATTATAATTGTGTATTCCTCTATTGTAATAGTATAAGGTCGGGATTCGAATTTCACCAACGTCATTTTTCTTCCTCCATTGTAATGGTGTTTATAGGGTCAGGTTCAAATTTCACCAACATTATTTTTTTTTTCCTCCATTATAATTGTGTATGTCAGGGTCAATCGAATCAACAAAAATAATCTCTCTCTCTTTTTTTAATCTTAAAAACTTAAATGCAAAAAACCGTTACACTTGGGCTATTAATCCACGATGTCCAATTAAAAATTTAGTTTGTGTTTTGTTTATAGTTTTAAAGGCTTCTAAATTTTTTTCTTTTATTTTGATAAGTTTTATGTTCAAGATAAATATCTTTATTTACTTTCACTAGAAGCAATTATGAAGTTACAACTTTTTATCAAATTTTGAAATATTTTACAGTTTCGTAGGGGACTATTGTTGAAAAAATTATAAAAAAAATAAAGCCTCTTAACTAAGTATAATATTTTTCTAAATTTTAGAAGGTGAAATTTTCCTCATAGTCAATCTATTGCAACTTTGTGATGGGATAAGATCAAGTGAAAATATAAATGACAATTAAATCAACTTTAAAATCAACAGAAAATTTTTGACCTTTCAAGGATAGGACAATATTAATTATCATCTATTGACCTAAGTATAATTGTAATGTACGTTCATATTTAAAAATAAAGCATGACCATTGTAAACGTTCATGTATTCGTTTAATCAAACTTTATCTAAATATGAAAAATTTTCTTTGTTACCCCTGCTTTTGACTTGTAAAATATAAGTTTGAACTTAATTTTTTATTTATATAAAAAACAAACACGGGAAAGGAACTATTCGTTTGCTGCTAGACTTCGTCCTTGCTCCGAATACGAATGAAGCACACTTACTTTCAAACACCACTATGATATCATATAATTTTGAAAAACTTATAAGGGTTGTGGCTCGTGATGCTTAAGTTATTTGCAAAAACTGTATAAAGGATCAATGCTCCATACTTTGATATAAAAATCGACTCAGAAAAATAGAAAACCAAATATTTAAATTATATTCTAATCATACATTAACGACACCTAGAAGTTTTCCTATACATTGGACATAATTTCTTTCAATTTTCAGTTTAAAGAATTCCTCAACCTACGATAATTTGTTAAAAACTAGAAACTGAAATCTAGCTATAAAGTTTAAATCACAAGACATTAGCTCCCACCTTTCATTCTCAAATTTGGCCATTTACCTTAATCAGTGTGAAAGCAACAACTTATAGAACATCATTACCAAACATTTATACTGCTATTTACTCCACAATTACATCTTGTAATTCAATCAATTTGATTTAAAAACGTCAAAAAAAGCGACATCTCATCCATAGCCCTCCATTGTCATTTACACCGCCAACTATAAGAATAATAAAAATTGGACAATAACTCGTTATCATCATCTCTCTTCTCTCTGGATTTTTAGCTTTAGGATGGGAGAAGAGAGTGTGCATTTCATTACCAATTTTGACAGATAAAAATGGGTTCTAGCGGTAGCCGTTTAGGGGGCTCTCGCACGCCCCCTCCTCAGCACCTTCATCATCATCATCATTGTCCCAGGTTCAAACGGGTCATCTCTTCTATCTTCATTTGTGGTGCCTCCTCTTCCTCTCATCCGACCCATGAGGTATATCAATGTTTTGATGCAATTTAATTTATTTTTTACATGAAGAGAATTTTGGGACTTAATAATTTTGGGCTTTTCTTTTTTGGTTTAACCTTAAAACCCTGTTGAAATGGATTCGCATTTGGTGTTTTTTCTCGATTTTTTTCATGTTCTTGTTGACAAAATTATGCATTTCCAGTTAGGCCCAAAATACTTATATAGGTCCATGGTGAAGGTGGGTTCTATGCAGCTCTATATACTGCTAATCTTCTTTTTAGTTTTTTGGGTGGGGAGGGGGGCGAGGAAATGCGGTTGATGGTGGCTAATTTGGGATGAATGGTGTTTTACTTTGGGTTGTGATTGAAAAAAATTGATTAGTGAATTTTGGACCAAAAGAAGAATTTGGGCATTTTTTTATTGTAGGAGTTATGAAATTAGCAGGATGTTTGTGTCACTCATTTAATGCAACACTAGGTTTGCATATTCTGTTTGTTGTGTTGAATGACTGGGTGGTGAAAGTAAGCTTTGTTTTGTAGTGATAATATATGTATAAACTTTATTGTTTCGCCCCTGATTTGTTATATTCTCTTATACACATAGTAATTTCATTGGGTGCATTGTCCATTATGGCATCTTGTCTAAAGTTAGGAATTCTGGCATTTTTGAAGAAAGACGCTAGATTTTGGCTCGTTTTTTAAATGTAAATTCATTCTGATTGGTTCTCCTGTTGTATGCTGCCGTTCCTTCCACATAGGACCATACTGGGTGTATTGGGACAAGGTTCTTAGAAACCTATTCCATTCTCCAGGATTATTGCTGGACCTTTTTCCTAAGTGGAAATACTATTTGAATCAGTCCTTTGATTTATTTGTGGCCTCTGAAGAGCTGTATGAGTGAATATATAACCTACAGTTTCTAATGACACTTGGAACAACAAAGTTATTATCAACTGTGGTTATTATGTGTCTAGTAGAGGTGATATACTTAAATGGCAGTCAAAATATGGTTTCCAGGGGTGATAATTATATTGTTTTTGTAAAAATTACCTAAATGTGGGAGAATCTTTCTCTATTGGCTTACTTGGAGTGAAGGAAGACTGCAGTTGTTGTATTGCATTCTTCCAATAATATTTTTTTGGGAGCTACGTAAATTAAGTATTAAGCTTTCAATTTCTTTCTATTGGCTATTGATCTGTAGATAGAAGATGATCCAGCTGAAAAACTGGTAAATTCTACAGAACACAAAGATCTGGGGAAGATCCAAAGCCTAGCTAAGAATCCTTCATTTCCCACTGGTACTGGATCTGAATTCTCGAACCATACAACTGAAACTGTAGTTGGACCTGAAAGAAGCATGCTGCCTGGTGAGAACTCTTCTAGAGAAGACACCCCAGGACATGTTGATGCAGTTGATAGAAGGAAAAACTTTTCTGAGAATAAGGAATTAGATTTTACTCTTCGATCATTTCCTAATAAAAGAAGCAATGATGCTAGTACATCCTATGAAGATGAACATTTTCCACAACCAGAATCTGCAAATGCCAGGGCAAATACAGATGCTCCAGACAGGGGTAACTGTATAAGGAATGGGGACACGCTTCAAAGCTGTGCAGGCTTTATGCTGTCTGATTGTCCATCTTCTGATGGAGGAGAATCTTTATCAGATGAGGAATCAGTTGAGAATTCTGCAAATGAAGTGATGGTTTTACATGACTGTGATTCTGGTTCTGCGTCTGTTCTTTCTACTCCTCCACCAGATACTTCTCAGCAGGCCAGTCCTTCAGGTCTAGGATTCCTTGTGACAGAGAGAGATCGGGGTCATACACATGAGAATGCACTTCAAGTTGGTTTGGTGAGTGTCTCCCCAACTATGTCATCTAGTAGTTCTGCTGAACTGAGTAATCATGAGGCAAGACATAATAGTAGAAGACTTTTTTGGGATGCTTTTTCAAGACGCAGTTCTAGAAGGAATGCAGATTCCAGATCGCTTCTCTTTACAACGGATGATCCTGATAGATTAGAATCTCATGATAGATGGCTTCTTGATTTTAATGGCAGTTTCTTTGGTGATGGAATTGGAGGTGATTCCAGATCGTATGGACGTAACAATCAGAATACCCATGAAAGGCAATGGCACTCTAGTTCTGAGGTGATTGCCAGATACTGTTGAGTTTTTTTTTCTTTATTATTTTTATGGTTTGGCTAATTGTTCTTTCGTTTATTATTATTTTAAAAATTTTTAAGTCCTTCGTTGTGCAACATAATTCTAGCTGGCGTGCATGGGTTTTTCCCATTAGGCAATTATGTTTTCCATCATAGCTGTATGTTCCATGTCTGGGCTATTGGTTTCAGTATCCTATATGCTGGACCTCTTGGCTTTACTGCAGATATGGAATCCAAATTGACGCTGAATGCATGTCTGTCTTTCCCAATAAATATACCACTATCCATCTGCTTGTTTAAGGTCTTACTTTAAATAGGTTATTTGAGGGAATTTATAGCCATATAAACAATTATTCCATTTCCTTTTCTGCTTTGTGTCCAATTTTTCAAGTGCCATGCTATCCTTGACAGCTATGGGCAAGATTTCGTGACAGCGGTCAAAGTCGGACTGATCGCCGACCGGCTACTTGTCCAGCAGGAATTCACCCTGATGGTGCATGCTCATGCGGTTCAATGTTAAGGACCGAGGAGTCTGGTGCTCGTGCAAGCATTTCACGAATAGTCATGCTTGCTGAAGCATTATTTGAGGTAAATAATTTTTTCAACTTGGGCTGTTTCTTTCATGATCATGATCTCTCAGTTCTATATGCTTTGGTTTAGATATTTTACGTACTTGTTTTGCTACTTCGTCTTTTAGCACTAATTAGAAGTTGCTAATACTTTGTCTTTTGAATGTGTGATATGCAGGTGTTGGATGAAATACATAGACAACCAATGTCACTGTCCTTGTCTATGGCTTCACTTCCAGCTCCAGAGTCGGTTGTTGACTCTCTTCCTGTGAAAGATCATAGGAAGCCAGAAAGACTGGAAAGCGGGGATGATGTTGCACGGTAAGTTTCTCTGGCTTTTTTATGCTTGTTATACTTGGAAGTAGTAAAATGCAGACTAGAAATTTCCCTGTTCTGTGTAGGTGCTACATTTGCTTGGCTGAGTACGAAGAGGGGGACAAAATACGAATTCTCCCATGCCGCCATGAGTATCATGTCGCATGTATAGATAAATGGCTCAAAGAGATACATGGGTACCATCAATTCTCCTTGTAAAATCTTCCATTTATTTCTTCTTTTCTGTTCTTAACTTTGGCACTGTCTTCTTTTCACTTATTTTGCACTCTCTGTTTTGATGCTTCACAGTGTCTGCCCTCTGTGTCGAGGAGACATTCGCGAGGGTTTTAGCTCAACAGAAGGTGCTATTTCAAGCGCGGAAATCCCTTCTCTTTGATATATTTTATATGTACACATGTAGATAAGGCGGTTTTGCTCTTGGGGTCTTGCATGTAGCCTTTGAAGAATTATGTACCTAACAACTTATTGAACCATTGCTTGGTTCATTGCTGCGAGGCAGATTTATTACATATCTCAGTAAACTTCGCGATTTTTTTTTTTTTCCTTTTTCAAAATCAATTTTGTGTCTACTTAAGTTTAGGAAATGAAACATTTTTCTGAGGGTGACAGAATGAAACTCTTGTTAAGGTGCCATTTACAGCAACAACCTTCAAAAGTGGTAAAAATGCTACAATTCACTCTACCAAGAACTAAATTTGCTATTTGGATTCATACCCGCAGATTGAACAGTACATTGATGGACAGCGTCAACAGCTGCAAGTTTGTAGTTGCAACTGAAATTAGAAGTTTGATATTATTGTAATTGCCTCACATGTGAAAAAATCAGAACTATATACAGTTCTGCATCCAACAAACACATAGAGGTCACTAGATCGTACTATTCATAATTTGATATTACGATATAGCGTAACAAGAGTTACTGTGTATTCTTGTTCGGCAAAGACAATAAGGTACATAGTGCATTGACGTTTTAACAAGGGCTTTGGGAGAGAGCTGTTAGCATTATTAGAATAAGATCTTTGGTTATGATTTGTAAATCACTAAAACATTATGCATATAAAAACATATAAAACATACCTTGAGCCATGATGATTCCAATTGCAAGTAGATTTTCTTCCTACAAGCCTTCTTGAACTAACTCCTTTCTTCCTTGAACCTTCAAGATCAAGTCTCTTGATCTTCCCTCTCCTAACTCTCCAAATATTGTGACAAAATGATGGGTAGAATTCACAATGAACAAGTGAGTGGAGAGAGGGACCAAGAGTCCTATTTATAGTGAGCTAAAGGACCCCTTCCCATCATGAGTCATAACTATAATTAACCCTTCTTCTTCCTCCCATAATATTGTAACATATATCTTAAAACCTATAATGAATTCATGAAACCACCATACAATAATGGGCTCATGAAATCACCAAAATAATGGAGGAGATGTTACAAATTCACAACACTAATGTGGTCATGAAGTCCACCAAATAGTGGAGTAAGAGTTACATATGTTACATATTAGTAATAGCATGTAACTCACCAATTAGTGGGATAAAATTAGATTAATGGAGTGTAACATACAAAGTAGTGGGATGAAGGTTATATGAGAATAATGATGTGAAGGTTACATGTAACTAATGGGGTGAAAATACAAGAAGTAGTGGGACAAGAGTTACATACATGAATATAATACTCACTAATGATTTTATGTTACATGATTTGATAATTCCACTAAATATCTTTAATATTCTAACATTCTCCCACTTGGACAAATGACCACATTTATAGTGTATAATTAATAGAGTGGCCACGAAAATAATTATGTTTATCCTACGTAGTTATTAGAATGGATCATGGCGGTCATATATCGTATGATTATATACTTCCTTCCATGTATCACAATTTCAATAGCTAAATGTAGATAAACAGAATGAGGAAGAAATGGACTAATCAAAACAACAAAGTCCATCAATGGTCCAAAATATTAAATCCTGTATAAAATCTCATAATACAATAATGTGCACAAGAAACAGGAAATAATATTTTTTCAATTATGTGTCCAAAATAATAAGCAAACACTTCATTCAAAATTAATAAGACCCATGGAACAAAGATGTTCCAAAAATTTCTTTGGCGCCAATGCTTTTGTTAATGGGTCTGCAAGCATCATGTCAGTCTTTATATGCTTCATGGACACCTTTTGTTCTTGAATTCTCTCTCGAACAACATGATATTTCAATTCAATGTGCTTAGATTTGCTAGAGCACTTGTTGTTCTTTGAAAAGAAAACAGCAGCAGAATTGTCACAATATAGTGTTATGGGTTTAGAGATAGAATCTACAACTTTAAGCCCTTCAATAAAATTCCGCAACCAAATAGCTTGAGAAGTAGCCTCATGACATGCTATAAATTCTGCTTCCATTGTGGAAGAGGCAGTGATAGATTGTTTAACACTTTTCCATGATACAGCTCCACCAGCAAGCATAAAAACATAATCAGAAGTAGATTTCATACTATCAACACAACCCATGAAATCTGAATCCGAATATCCAACAATTTCAAGATGATCACTGTGCTTATAGGTGAGCATTAAATCTTTAGTACCTTGAAGATATCGCATCACCTTTTTAGCAGCCTTCCAGTGATCAAATCCCGGATTACTTTGAAATCTTCCAAACATTCCAATTGCAAAACTGATATCAGGTCGCGTGCAAGTTTGAGCATACATTAAGCTTCCTATAGCTGAGGCATACGGCACATTTTTCATTTTATGTCTCTCAATATCATTTTGAGTACATTGACTTTGACTAAATTTATCTCCTTTAACAATGGGACATGGAGTTGCTGAACAATTTTGCATTTGAAATCTTTCAAGAACCTTATTTATATAAGTCCTTTGAGATAGACCAAGAATTTTCTTAAGTCTATCTCTATGGATCTCAATACCAAGTACGAAAGATGCATCATTCATATCTTTCATTTCAAAGTTCTTTGAAAGAAATTCTTTAGTTTCATGCAATAAACTTAAATCATTAGTAGCAAGCAATATATCATCAACATACAAGATCAAAAATATGAACTTACTCCCACTGATCTTTAGATATATACAATCATCAAGTTTATTTTCTTGAAATCCAAAGGTTGTTATGGTATCATGAAACTTAAAATATCATTGACGAGAGGCTTGTTTAAGTCCATAAATAGATCTTTTAAGCTTGCATACTAGTTGCCCTTTTCCTTCCTCCTTAAAACCTTCAGGTTGTTTCATATAAATTTCTTCATCTAAATTTCCGTTTCAAGAAAGCCGTTTTTACATCCATTTGATGTAACTCTAAATCATAATGAGCTACTAAAGCCATAATAATTCGGAATGAATCTTTCTTAGATACTAGGAGAGAAAGTCTCATTATAATCAATACCTTCCCTTTGAGTGAATCCTTTAGCTACCAATCGGGCTTTATAACGGTCAATATTACCTTTAGAGTCTCGTTTGGTTTTAAATACCCATTTACATTGAATAGGTATGAAACCCTTAGGTAATTCAACCAATTCCCAAACTTGGTTAGATTTCATAGATGCTATTTCATCATTCATAGCATCTAACCATTTGTTGGAATCACTACTATTTATGACTTGTAAAAACGTTAATGGATCATCATCAATGCCAGTATCGCTTTGTTCTTGTAAATACACTAAATAATCATCTGAAATTGCATTGATCTTTATTCTTTTTGACCTACGCAAGGTATTCGAATGATCACTATTATGTGTATCTATGAGAGTAGTGGTATCATGACCATTAATAGGAAGCGACGTAGAAGAAGTTTCTTCCAATTCAGGAATCAAAGTCACTTCTCTTTTATCATGACTCCCACTAAAATTCTCATTTTCAAGAAATTTAGCAATATTAGATTCCATTATTCTATTATAATGATTAGGACAATAAAAACGATATCCTTTGGATCTCTCGGGATAACCAATAAAGAAACAACTAATGGTTCTTGGATCCAATTTTCTTTCATGTGGATTGTAGAGCCTTGCTTCAGCAGGACAACCCCAAACATGTATACGATTTAAACTCGGTTTCCTACCAACCCATAACTCATAAGGAGTTTTAGCTACGACTTTAGTAGGAACTCGATTTAAAATATACATGACTGTCTTAATGGCTTCACTCCACAAAAATTCAGGAAGAGTTGTGTCACTAATCATACTTCGAACCATATCCAATAAGGTTCGATTTCGCCGTTCAGCTACACCATTTTGCTGAGGCGTTCCTGGCATTGTATATTGAGCTATAATTCCATTTTCTTGAAGAAATCTAGCAAATGGTCCTAAATTACGACCAGTTTCATCATATTTTCCATAATACTCACCACCTCTATCAGATCTCACAACTTTAATTTTTCTATCTAATTGATTTTCAACCTCTACTTTGAAAATTTGAAACATATTCAAAGCATCGGATTTTTCTTTAATTAGATTAGATAGACATAGCCATAACGTGAGAAATCATCAATAAAAGTGATAAAGTATTTTTCACCACTTATACAAGGAGGAAATGGCCCACAGATATCTGTATGTATCACTTCAAGCAGTCCAGAACTTCTAATGGCATTTTTCTTGGTACTTTTAGTTTGCTTACCTTTAATGCAATCTATACAAGTACCAAAATCTGTAAAATCAAGAGTTGGTAAAACTCCATCTTTTACAAGTCGCTCAAGTCTTTCTTTTAAAATATGACCTAAGCGATTATGCCACAACAATGATGAAGTTTCATTATTACGGCTGCGTTTAGTGCAAACATTAACATTCATATGCAGGGAAAGAAGAGAGTCTGAAAAGGTTGAATCAAGATTTATTTTATATAACCCATCAATTAAAGTTCCACTACCAATAAAAGTACCATTTTTTGTCATAGAAAATAATTGGTCTCCAAAATGAAATTTATAACCATCCAAATCAAGACGAGACAAGGAAATCAAATTTCTAGAAAAGGAAGGAACATAAAAGGTATTAGGAAGATCTAAAAAAATGCCAAAATGAAGAACTACTCTATAAGTTCCAATGGCTTCAACTTTTGCTCCCGTTTTGTTCCCCATTAGTATTGTTCTTTCCCTTATCATTGGTTGGCGGGTTGTAAGGTATCCCTGCATATTATTAGAAATATGAATTGTTGCACCACAATCAAGCCACCAAGTATTAGAAGGAACATCAACTAAATTGGTTTCATAACAAACAAATGAAAGGAAATTACCTTTCTTTTGAAACCATTCCTTGCGTTTTACGCAATCCTTTTGCATATGTCCCTTCTTTTTGCAAAAATGGCATCTACCTCCAAAACCATTATGGTTAGATGCCCCTTTATTTGGTGTCTTAAGACCTTTCTTCTTGGTCTTTTTAGGTTCTTTTTCATTATGACCATGTGATACCAGATGGATCGTTTGCAATCCTTCTCTTTTCAACCTCTCTTCCTCTTGGACAGACATAGAGATCAGTTGATTGATGGTCCATTTATCCTTTTGAGTATTATAATTAATCTTAAATGGACCAAATTGTGGAGGAAGAGAGTTGAGAATGAATTGCACCAAAAAGGGCTCAGAAATAGACATATCCATAGATTTAAGTTGTTCAGCTAAATTATTCAATTCCATGATATGCTCACGCACACCACTTACCCCATCATATTTCTTAGTAGTCAAAGTAGCCATAAGAGTACCTGCCAAAGCTTTATCAGCTGCTTGAAATTGTTGCTCAACAGATGCCAAGAATTCACGCGCTTTGTCAGATTCGGGAATTGACTTCCTGATGTGTTTTGCAATTTTGCTCTTAATAATCATCAAACTCAAACGGTTGGAACGCTCCCAACTTTCATAAAGAGTCTTTTCAAGTTGTGTACTTTCAGGAGTAGGAAGTACAGGTTCATCAATCCGGAGACATAGGTCTAAATCTAAACATCCTAAGGTAATGAGCATTTGCTCACGCCAATCAGAGAAATTAGACCCATTTAACTCCGAAATGTTAGCAGTAATTCCTGAAAGTGAAGCTGGAGTAATAGCTGAAAAATTCAAATAAAAGTCATAAGACATGAAAAGAGCAATCTAGTGCATCATCGTATTCTACCTTTGGGTTAGAATAACGATATGCTAGTGATTCACTCTATAAGTGAGAAACAATTATTCACTTATACATATAACCTTAATAGAGATATTATATTCCTTTGGGTAATATAGTAACTCATACAAGAGTATAGAAATTAAAAATACCTTTGGGCAAATTTTATTTCTATAATCTTGATATATAATAAGCATAAATAATCATTGAATAAACGTCATCATAATTAGGCCTCTTTGGTGACAACTAATTATTTTCTTCATGTTTATAATAATTATTTAGCTTGATTTGCCCAAATGTACATTTATATGGGCTTCTACTAACATTTCAAGAATTAGTTGCAACTTTTGATATTTTGAGTGGATAATTATCTCAAAATTTTTGCACATATTAGGTAAAAATATCACAATAACACATAATGACATATCAAAAGCAAATATGAGAAATTGTGACTTCTTACTGTTAAATCAACTTTATTTGATTTAGTCAAAATATGATGAACGACATATATTTTTCAAGTATAATAAAAATAATTTTATTAATGTTCTTGAAAATATCATGATTCCAAACCAATCATGAACAACATATTCGGGCTCAATTTAAGGCAAGATACACAATTGGTTCAATGCACATATAAAATTTCAGCATTATTCAATTAATCATGTCAAGCACAAATATGAGAATAATATAATATAAATAAGAAGAGGAATTACAATAGAGCTAAACATAAGCCTCATGTTTAGTATTAAAATTGTAAGACATAATCTTGAAGTATTCTAAACAAGTGGCTGCAAAATTTAAAGTACAAACCACAAGTTCCATAATAGATTACTTAGGATAAGAATGTCAAACATAATACTTTCTCATTTATATACAAATTAGGCTCAATACTTGAATTCAATTATTTTGTCCAAAACTTGATGGACAAATAAATCAAGAATATGTTTTACTTTATGGATTTTCAAATCATAAACCTTAACCATAAGCTCTGACACCACATGTTAGCATTATAGAATAAGATCTTTGGTTATGATTTGTAAATCACTAAAACATTATGCATATAAAAACATATAAAACATACCTTGAGCCATGATGATTCCAATTGTAAGTAGATTTTCTTCCTACAAGCCTTTTTGAACTAACTCCTTTCTTCCTTGAACCTTCAAGATCAAGTCTCTTGATCTTCCCTCTCCTAACTCTCCAAATATTGTGACAAAATGATGGGTGGAATTCACAATGAACAAGTGAGTGGAGAGAGGGACCAAGAGTCCTATTTATAGTGAGCTAAAGGACCCCTTCCCATCATGAGTCATAACTATAATTAACCCTTCTTCTTCCTCCCATAATATTGTAACATATATCTTAAAACCTATAATGAATTCATGAAACCACCATACAATAATGGGCTCATGAAATCACCAAAATAATGGAGGAGATGTTACAAATTCACAACACTAATGTGGTCGTGAAGTCCACCAAATAGTGGAGTAAGAGTTACATATGTTACATATTAGTAATAGCATGTAACTCACCAATTAGTGGGATAAAATTAGATTAATGGAGTGTAACATACAAAGTAGTGGGATGAAGGTTATATGAGAATAATGATGTGAAGGTTACATGTAACTAATGGGGTGAAAATACAAGAAGTAGTGGGACAAGAGTTACATACATGAATATAATACCCACTACTGATTTTATGTTACATGATTTGATAATTCCACTAAATATCTTTAATATTCTAACAAGAGCTGCCACCAAGGAGTCCAGAAAGTTTCACCGATTACAAAGAACATTGGCTCTTAGGCCTGATATTACCTGAGCATAGAACAAGTATAACCGATTAAAAGTGGACTAAACTGCAAGTTTGTTCGATTCTCTTTTTTTTTTTTTTTTTTTTGAGCAAGTTTATTCGATTCTTCTCAAAACTGATTCGAAATTACTTGAAGCTCGTTCATAAGTTAGTCACAATCAATCAAATCAAGGATAATTATCTCTTAAAATTTAAACCTGAATGATTTGCACCCATTTGGATTAGTCTTGTTAGTTAATAGGGAAAAAAAATGTTACCGAAAGAATGAGGACGAATTTCAATCATTAATTAATAGGAAAAGAATAGGGCTCATATCCACATTCACAGATGTTATAAGAAATGCTTTTCCAACTCAATTTATCTATATTTGGGTACATTAGATAAGTTGAAGTAAGAATCATAAAGGAATTGTATTCGTTTTATATACTGGGGTTTTGGGATATTGAATTAGTTGAATACAATTAGGACAATTTGTCCACCAGCGCCACAGTGGCATCACAATGTCAAGCACAATCCCTGATGATAATACATCTTTACTACATGATTTGACATGATTCTGTCGTAATATCTATATGTTTTAGGCCAAATAATCAACGCGTGGCAAGATAAAGCAATCACAAAAATAATGACATGCCTAAATCCAGCAGGTAAAAGTGAGATAGTGGAGGCTTTATTTCTAACTAGTGCGCCTGTGATTGAAATCCAGTCTTTAACTCTGCTAAAATAATGGCGAAAATCAAGCTTAACGAAATGTTGTCGTGTATCATTTTGGTTTTTGTACCATGAACATCACTATATCCTCAAATGGCTAAAATCAATGGAGTACATATTTCGTTGTTTCACATCAGGAGAAGGCAATTTTGGTCCCATTAGGAACAAGAATTGGTGCATTATTTCGACTTTCTTATCAAGAACCATCACGGACAATGATCTGTGATGCGTCTCACTTCACTTGTTTCGGTTACAAATATTCCTTATCGAATCATGGCAAGGATTTAAGGACAAAATTCATTATTGAGTATCGTACAAGATTACTAGCACTGAAAACAAACCTGCCAGAGGTAGGGTTGTTTCAGTTATTTCATCCCCAGAAGCAAATAAGATTGATCGAGGACTAGGATAGTCAAAAATTTGAGGACCCAAATAGAGTATGTAGATGATATGATTGGAATAATTTACTATCAATTTATGGGGCATGACCACCTCCAGTCCCTCTTAGCAACCGTCATTCTGGACATGTTTATGATAAATGATCAAGCAAGAAACACGCATTAATATGTTTAACCACTGAGAAAGATTTTGCAACAATTGAAGGAAGAGTACTAGATTAACTTCAATTTCTTCCTAATTGATTCTAATAATACAGACAAGCAAAAACTTCAATTCAATAGAAACCTGAGGATGGTATGTTAAATTAAGAAACTGTTCGAGATATTACTCCTAAAACACCTAGATGAGAAGAGGAATGGAGGGACCATCTGAATCACTTGATATCCAGGAGAAATACAATGAAGATTCACCAAATGTATGTGCTAGTGAAGCAAACAACATTATTATTATTGTCCGTATCATCATTCAAACTGTTAGCAAAAGTTGGCAGTCAAGGTTTGCACGACAATTAACGCAGATTAAATTATGAAGGTGAGATCGATTCAAGTCTTTATTAACCTTTTCCTGGAATATACATCTGCTCGTTTCACATGATTCAGATTCTCTTGTTAAAATCTTGATGAATTGATGAACCTGGACGTAACAGTTAGAATCACTCCCCCCTAAAAAGCTGAGGCCTCAGACTTTCACAGCCTATACCTACTTCCCAGTTAGTAGCCATCTTTAGTAGATAACATGTAAAAACAAAGGTTACAAACTACACTTGTTCATGAATAGAAAAATAATTGAAGAACAATTTTCTCTAGTTATACTAATTCCATTCTGCAACAAGGACAATGGGCATTGTTTTCGAGCCATGGTGCCAAACATCTTGAATGGAACCTGTGAGCACATGCCAACTGCATTAGGTTCTCCCCTCTCTTAAGTTGCTCCAAACACACAGCACATTCTTTCTGTTCAGATGACTTCCAACTTAACTTTTGCCAACCAAACCTCTTTGATCCACTTTTCTTTAGTCCATGCGCCTCTGTTTGCAGCTCTCTTACCTCTATAGGCCTGTTTTCTGATTGTCCTGATCCTTGCTGGCCGCTAAAACCCCTGAACATAATCAGATATGAAAAATTCATTCCTTTTAAGACCCAAAAAAATAAAAAATAAAAAAAGAGATGTATGAGAATTGTAATTACCTTTTGGAATCTGACATCCATGATGTTCTTAATTTCCCATCCAATCTTTGCTTGGCTTCTCTAGCTGCATCATTTAGCTTCTGATCGCAGTTTGTCTGGCTTATTGGGCCCCTCTGCTGCAATATTATAATTACTACCAAATTATGACTGATTTTCAACATCCATACAATATTCATTTATTTAAACAAAACATATATCCTTCGATGCACAAGACAGATTGAAGCGGGTACCGACCATGGAAGAGGTTGAGCTGAGATGGGATTCATAGATGGCACAAAAAGGAAACCTTCTAGTTGAACTGCGAGCAGAGGAAGCTCCAGGAGAATCAAAAAATCCTCCACTTTGATGAAATCTTCTTCTTCTTGCTACTTCAACTCCAGGAAGCATACCAGCCATTTTCGATCTTGAAACCAATTTCGCAGTAAAAAATATTTCCTAGGGATTCAATTTGTATGCTTGATCTAGGGCTCCGAATGAGAGAATGAGAGGGAAAAACAACGTGGAATGACGGTCACAGGTTTGAAGGTTATTTGTATAGGAGAAAAAGTCTTACAATCCCTGCCGAAGCTTCTTTGAAAATATGCAAAGAATAAAGTTTGTAAGGTATTGGAGACAGATGTGGGTGCCACATTAAAGATTTATTGGCAGACCCAAAAAGAAAAGCGAGGAATTGACCCTACAAAATGATTATATTAATGTAGAAAATCACTTTCCTCCATCATTTTAAGCTTCCTTTAATGTAGTACTTTATATATATTTATTTATATTATATATCAACGAAGTTGACTCAGGATTCAAAGCTAAAAGAAGCTGAGAAAATGGTAGGAAGGAGATGAGAAACTTCATGGCACCAGATCTTGCTGATTCCAACGACCATACGGACCCGAGTGAACAGGTAGGAATACTTTCGGACATCCAAGAATTGCAAACGGGGGGCCGAGACACGTGACCAACCAATCCCTGTTCTACCTACCGCACATACCATTTCGTGTCAAAATCAATTTTTCATAATTCCAAAATTAAACGTATTTGTTGCATATGAATATAGAAAGAAGCATCCTAAACGATAATTTTTACTAAAGTAAAAGTTTATTTTGTACCAAACAATTATAGTAATAATAAACAGAATATAATCCCTTTATTAGTTGTATCCCTCGCAGAAAAATCTATTTCAACTTTTGCCTGCATCAAATAATCATTCCTAACTTTGATATCTACTCTCTAGACTTATCTAAATGATTGCAAACTTAATACAATGTTTACCTTTAGAAATCACAAACAATTGCAAACATTGACTGCCCCTAGATATTAATCTTCTTTTTTTTTTTGTCAATCGTCAACAGTATCTTATCTTATTCTTAATCTGTTTCATAGGGAGGCTCAAGGGTCACCAATGAAGACTAAACTATTATCGAACAAAACAAGTGCATTAGACATCTTTTTAAATTTTTTACGGAATATAGGGTTCGAACCTCTAACTTTTCAACTCACTTAGCCTTTAAAGCCTTGACGATGGCCAACCTAACTAAGTTCGGTTGGTTCCCCTAAATATGAATTGCATGCGACAAATTATTTGACACAATTTTCTCGTACAATTAAATGTTTTTATGTCTACTATGCATTAGATGGATTTTCAAATTTTTGCTGCTCCTCTCAACTGGATATGGCAGTCTTCCGTTAATGCTTTCCTTTATCAAATTTAATGTAACACAGTGTCTTGTTGAGTTTGCGGTGATTGTCAAAATGTACTTCGAATTCAATTTTATTCTTTTGTGTTTAGGATATGTTGAAATGTCGCTTTTCATAAAGGCAACGTGGTCCTCTTGAACGACTTGGGCCCCAGATGAGCCTAAAAGCCCCAATTGGATCGTCAGCTCACAGACTAGGATACAACTTGTCAAGCAGCCCCATCATCCTGTTTCGATACAATGGACAAAAAAACAATGGCGTAATGCCAGTTAATAGCCCAAAATGATCCCAGCCAAGCAATCTAATGCCCAAAATGATCCCAGCCAAGCAATCTAATGCAGAGTTCGTGATTTGTGACAAAGGCTTTTTTATTGGGCGTCACTGGAAGCTTGGGCTGAAACGAACCCCTTTAAGTCACAACAACATTAGGTCCAAAAGCTTATATACGCAATCTTTCTAAACACAAATTTTCTTTAGGCTCCGTCTAAATGATTTTTTTTAAGTTTTTTTTTAAAAAATATTACTATAATATTTTTAAAAAATTTTCTCGATAAATATGTTTTTGATCTAAAAAGTTGGTTGAAAAATGTGTATAAATTTTTTTTTAAAAAATTTTTTTAAAAAATAGAACCAAACAAACAAAGTTTTTTTATTAGAGAAAAAAAAATGGCAATCCAACATTTTTTGCTTATTCTGTTGTTCCATGTTATAAATATCTTTGTTTCCTTCCTCTTAAACACAAGGAAGAAATACAACTATCGTGCTTTCTACCACACTCATGGATACTAGTTTTTAACCCGTGTGTTTGCTATCATGATTAAAGATAAAAATTTTTAAATATTGATGATTATAAAAATTAGAACGCCACCATATAAAATCTATTATTTTAAAAATACTTTAAAATCTTAATGGAATTTTAGTTGAATGAAAAGGAAATAAATTCTTTCGTATAATAAATAAGGTAAATTTGAAAGTTTGTAGCCTCAAATAATGATCAATGAAATCAACTTTTAATATAGAATGTTTTTAGGTGATTAGGAAAGGTCGTTGGGACTTTAGATGGTAATAGTTACCAATAATAAGGTACCTATAAGTGGATTAAAAACTATGGAAATTCTGAATTTAGGGGATGACTAAATCTAACACTATGTTTGGGAGGAAGGAAATGGAGAGAAAAGAAAAGAAAATAAAGGATTTTAAGGTGTTGTTTTGTTTGGGAGTAAGGAAGGAAAAGAAAGGAAAATTTACTTAATCATTTTCCTTTGTTTGGGAGGAAGGAAAGGGAAAGAAAAGAAAGGAAATGGAAGGAAAAGTTAGCTTGTTTTGGCCAAAAAATTTTCCTTCCAAATTTGGGAGGAAAATGTAAGAAAAGAAAGGAAAGTTGCTTTCCCTTCTTTTCTTTTCCCTCACTTTATTTTTTCTTCTTTTCTTTTCTATCCCAACTCCCAAACTAAGCCTAAGGGATCAGGAAAGCATAACCTTTAGATGCAACATTGAGGAATTGCAGTAGAATATGGGGATATAGATAAGTTTACTAATATATATATATATATATATATATATATGTATATATATATATATATTAAATATTAACGAAATATAAATTTAATACTTTGAAAAACTAAAAAAAAACTTTATAAAAGCTTTACGAAAGTAACAAGGATACATTTATGAACTTCTGAGCATAGGACTTGAAGAATTAAATCTCCTCGACATAGAAAACGTGACCGACTTCACCTTTACATAGGAAACAAATTTGCTTCCAACTCGCAACCAATAATATCTTCTTCACGAAAAAAAAAAATTGCAACCAATATAACAAATTAATCTCAAACGCCGATATATCTTCTACTCGATCAAATTAACGTATGCCATTGTCCCTAAGCAACCAAAATTGTGTTGCCTTCCTATTGTTCATCTCTATCTCATTCTCAACCAAAATAGGAAAGCAAAACACGGTAAAAGACTTTTCCAAGTTAGAAAGAACGAATGAAGCCATCACAAACTGGTCATGGAGCCTCTCAAGTGCCATTTTGGATCAATTGATGGCCAACCAGCATGGTAAAAATTGTAATGACGTTTTTGAGTGATGAATGGTTATATAATGCTTCGACAGAGCTATATCATAATTTTAGCACAATTGCATGTTTTAATTAACATATTATGCACACTTCAAATTGTGAAAAATAAAAAGGGTCTACTTGCAAGGTTATGTTCTCCCAAAAACCATATGAGAATACCATATTACCAACCGAATTCATACTCAAATCGAAAAATCAAATCGGTATTTCGATGAAAATGCCATTTTTCAATTCGGCATCTCTGATTCGTTTTCAATTTTGTAATTAAAACTTGGTATTTAACCAACAAATTTGAATTACTGTATTCAACAAAAAAATTATATGTATTTTATATAATAATAATATTCCTTGTTATTAAATTTATTAAATTCATTGTTCTTAGATTTATACAATCAATGTACGTAATTTAGAAATTGATTTGATCAAATTTACATGGAGATTTTTTTTATTTTATTTTTTTGAATACAATTCAAATACCAAATTATTAATTTGAATTCAGAATCAAGTTCAGATTGATATTATTTGAAATTAAACTCGTATTCAGTCATAAAATCTTTAAAAAAAATATCAAAATTATCGATTTCAAATCATCAAATTCTTATTTACCGATCGAATCTGAAGGATCCCTCCAGATTGGGGGACACAATTAAAACTAAAACCGCTTTCCACACCCTACACCCCACGTTCTCTACACGGTTAATAAGCGCCGCAGTATCCCAATTTCCTACCCTTCCCTTATCCCAGCCTGGGTCCCTTTTCGTCTTTTCACTCCCGCACCCTCTCCTCATATAGCTCAACCCAATTTCACACACAAACGCACACTGAAAGATCACAATGGAATTGTACGACGATGACCACATCCCTGTCTCTCCACCTTCACTCAAAACCAAGCTCAAAAACTCACTCTGTTTCTCCTGCTGCTTCCGCCGCTACCACCACCACCGCCAAGTTCTTGATTCTCCAACAGCAGCACCACCGGCACCTGCACCGGCACCAGCTTCAGATGAACAGCCCACTTTACTTTGGCTGAAAACAAGAACGCCCCATGATTTGAAAGATGATATTAAAGACAAGTGCATGACAATTTTCGGCCGTGGTGGGTATGGAAGCGGTAAGCATAAAAGGCACTCCTCTGCTGAGTTCAGGTACGACCCGCTGAGTTATTCGCTGAATTTCGAAGATGGGTTCGGCGATGATGATGACGAGTATCCATTGAGGAACTTCTCCGCTAGGCTTCCCCCCCCGCAGCCTGTTAAAGCAATGCCTACCGTTAGAGAAATCACAGCTGTTAGTTGAGGAGATAGTACTAATAGTAGTAGCTTAAATTTATGTTTCTTTTTCCTTCTTTTCCTTGTCATCGAATATCAAATTGTTATTAAGCTTAATAGATAGATTTCTTTTTCTTGGTGATATATAAAAATATATGGGATATTGGGGGGTTGTGACAGATTTGATGTACAGGACAAAGAAATTAAAAATAAAAAAGAAATGCTGGTCGGACGATGTGGAAGACAATATGTACGGTGGTTTAAGGTCTGATTTTCAAGGGAATTTGATTCGGCTTTGTGTTGATTTATTGCGTTGGAGAGTGGGATTTGGATATGGCATCTGGCCGGCCTCTCTTCCCCTTATCTCTTGCAACTGGCAGGCACAATTCTCCGTTCTGATTTTTCTCTCTTTTATATGTATATATTTGCTTGTATTTTTTGAGCTGTTTTGATGAAATTTGGAAGATCAGTATTGCAGAAACAGCTGTTTCAATTGCTTTGCTTGGAAATCTTTTGAGCCCAAAATCACAATTGTAATAATTAATGGATAGGATTTTCAGCTCATTGAACTTTATCCTAATTGCTAGGTGGACTAATCCTGGTAACAAGCATGAAAACCAGTGTCCATTCTTGTGTAGTAGTTAAATTTTTGGCTTTCTGCATCGCTTTGCTTTTCGAAACAGTTGTACACTCGCCTTACCATTGATCTTGGTTTCAACTTGCAAAATCACAAAGGTGGGAAAGATAAAGAAAGAGAGAAACCAGGAAGAGGCTAATAGCTGGAGTAATGATGTTCGGAAAATGTCAAGATCATCATCACTCATCATTCTTCCATTAGGCAATGGACATCACATGAGCAAATCTGCCTTTCACCTTTTCTTGTCCCTTCTCCCCACTCAGAAAGTGTGATCTAAGGCTCCTTATTTAAGGATATAGACTACATTTGCTTGTCCTGTTGTGTGCAAAACAGACGTGTGGTTTTGTGGGTACCCTTTATTTAATACTTGTTATTTAGATATTATGAAATGTGAACTTTGATGTTTGAGATGTTCAAAAACATCATTTTAGTACTAAAAAAAAAAAAATCATTTTATTTTTTTCTTTTAAATTAATAAAAAAGAATATTATGGAACCCAAACACTATTAGAAAAATGCTTACACAAACAATGTGACGACCACTAAGTACAAATATACAGTTGTTGTATTTGACAGAGTTTCTAGTCCAGTCGAAATATGAATGCTAGTGTAAATTAATGATTTCTCGTTAGTGATATGGGAAAATGTAGCTTTTTTATGTATAAAAGATAATATTCTCTTTACAATGTTGAAACAGTTCAACCCAAGAAAGACCAGTCGAGTATCGTCAAAAACCGGATGACATAATTAAAATAACATATGTAACAAAATAGTTATCGTTAATGCGTCTAAATATTTGGGAAAGTGATTAGACTTTTTTTTTTTTTGTGGGTATCGGGTCTTGGACCCACTAATCCCACTACACCTGTACAGAGCGGACTCCACCGATGCACAGGAAGATTTTGGGACAGAGACTCGAACCTTGGTCACACCGAAATACTACCGTATACGTGATCGGCTGAGCCACCCCTCAGGGCGGAAAGTGATTAGACTTTTACCAACAACACTAGGACTACAAATCCACGCAATCAAAGACTGCTGCTTAAAGCAACAATTTAGTCAAATATTGATGACTTCATCCTAGCAGCAAAAGGATTATTATGACTTGTTGTGAGTGGGTGGTTTTGTTTTTTTGTTTTTTTTATTAATCCTGCCTTAATCCATTTCCAAAATGAAGAAGAAATGACATCAACAAAAAAATTGGATGATAGTTGAATTAAAAACTTCAACTGTAGTTTTCCTGGAGGGGAAAGCGGCATAAAAATATGTACCCAATAGCCATAAGTTGACAAACAATTGGACAACTTTACTTGTGGGCTTATATGTTGGTCGAAGAATAACATCTTTTTTAATGAAATGATCCACAGACAATGGCCATCAGAATTTGCTTTTGCGAAGCGATAATTGTACGATGTGACGTGGCATATTCGACTCTATCGACGGTGGCCGTGCGTGTTGTGTGTGTGTTCAGTCCTTTTCAGTTGTGTGTCAGCACAGCAATCAAATTGGGATCACGATCAACGGACTATGACCTGGATGATGAGAGGTATGCAAATAATAGCTAGTGTCCGCTGTCAAAGCAAGGAAGCAAGTAGACCTGTAGACCATGATCCTTCGTTCGGTTTCTGTTCTTCGTAGGGCCCAAACTACTATTTCAATTTTCTAGTTTCTTCCATGTATATCTACCTAATTCAGTCATTTTTTAAAATGTTATGCTTTATGTGGTTCTTGGTCGAAAGCAATTCATTTTACTTTTTTTTTTACAATTTAGGAAAAGGAATTGGAATACAATCTACTCTACTCAAATTAAAAGGAGGAAATGGGAAAAGAATCTAAACTTTACTCCACAAACCTCTCCAAAAGCCATGATTATTTTTAGAAAGGCTACAGGAGCTCAAGTACTAAGCCTTAACAACCAACTCGTTCGATGTGAAAACTTTACTTTGTTGAAGTTTTTCAACACTTACTGGAGCATTCTTTTTTTTACTATTATTTTTTCACAAGATATAAAAATCTACTAATTATATATATAGTTGTTGATATTGACATTTAATTTTTTTGTTATTACAATAAAACTTTTTGTTATTTCTACTCCAATTTAATATAAATAAAAATAAAATAGATAGGATGTCCAAAACAAAAGTGTGACTGTGTAACTTGATCGCTGTGAAATGAAGTTATCATTATACCTATCCAATTCCTCTTCTCTCCAAAGAAATTATCTGTCTTTCAGTGTTGATGGGCTTTTGATGTTAATTGTTCCCACACGCAATACTGTAAAAAATTGTTACAAATGGCTGATTACATTCTTCATGATTTCTGGCTGAGAGGATGGATGGTCTGATTCACAGCGCAAAGCAATCAATAACAAACAGACTTCTGTTTGTTAGCTAAGCAAATGCCACTACATACAATTACAATTACAATTACAATATGTTTCATATAAGGATTGGATTGACGCATTGCTTTTGTGGCGGTCTATTTGTCACGACGTTAAAGAAAGAAGAAAAATAAATTAGTTATAGTCATCGATGAAAAACATAAATATCTAAGTATCGAAAGATGCAATTTCAAGATAATTGGTTGATTTGTTTTTGCACGTCCAATAACAAAATAAGTCGTTTCTGAAAGAGATTAGTTGTGAATTTTTACGTTCGATTCTTGTGTTTATCCATACCAATTTCGTGCATTTTCGGCCTGCTCTACTGAAGGCAAGTGCATGTTAAATTGTGCAAAGACTTTAATTTCGCTGTTTGTTATTTCTCGGCTTTTTAACGGAATAAGAAATTTAGCACATTCCTCTATTTACGCACGAATGTTTGAATATTCGTGCGTAAATTAATCTTAGCATAATTATTCTACATTTTAGTACCAAAAAGAAAAAGTTTGCTACATTTTGACCATTAATAATCAATAATTAACCAATGTCTTTTGGAAACCTATAGGTCTGTTTGTTTGGTTATTTTTTTAGAAACATATTTCTTAAAAATTCCATACACTTTGATAAAAAAAAAAAAAAAAATTCATACACATTTTTCAACTAACTTTTTATCTAAAAAATACATTTATCGAGAATAATTTTTAAAACTGCTATATTTACATTTTTCAAAAAACATATCAAAAAATAACTATTCAGATGGACCTACGTTTCGACGTTTTACTCTTGGCATTTATTCATCAAAATTTTGAGTAATATTTTGGGGAAAATACCGGTACCGGTAGCTAACAAAAACACATGGAAAATCTGACGGGGCCCTTATCATAATGTGGGCTTTTCTCAAAAGAACAAATAAAACCTTAACGTGGGCTTGTGGGTCTGAATGACAATAAAAAATTAACTCGAACTTGTATAATTCACACCTCTGTGGTTCGGCCTCAAAAGAGAGTTCTACAGTAGCAGGCTTCTCCGGTGCAACTTACAAAAGTACAGCCCAACTACGACGGACAATTAACTAACGATCCATTAGGTGACTGATGACATCATACCTCGTCCTAATTAAAAGTTGATTGCCGACCAATTTAGCAGTTAACGCGTTTCTACACTTTTTGCTTTTCTTTTTGCCTTTTCTAAATAAAAAATGGTTCAAAAGTGCATTATCCATCCCTAAAAGTCATAAAAAGAGAATCCATAGCGGACTTGACTCTGCTCCTCTCTCATTTCTCTCTCAAGCGATAAAGGAGGAAAATAAGCAGAAAGATTTGTATTCTCAAAAAAAAAAAATGAAAGATCTGATGAGTGAAGAAACTATTCGTGGTTTTATTAAAACAATAATATTGTAATATTTTTTAAAATATGATAAATATGAAATAAATGGTAGTTTAAAATATTAAAAATAATTAAAAATGTTTTTCAAAAAATTCAAAAAATATTGAGTTATCCAAACAAGGCCTCGGCTATTCGTTATTCCAAATATCCCCCAGTGGTGACCAAGCAAGTAATGTGGACCGGTTGCCTATTACTGATTTCATAAGACTCTCCATTTCCAGAATATATATATATATATATATATATATATAAAACCATTAATTTTTTAATCAGATAAATGGGTGGCTGTCTAATTCAATTAGTGGATCAACAACCGACATTCATTTTTCCTCTAGAAAAAGATCAAGTGTCAACCTACGGAAATCTTCCCCGTTATTTACGAGATTTTGTGAATCTAATATTTCCATAAATCACTTTCATTATGCTGAGAACAACAATCGAAAACAAAATACTTAAAGTGTTTTTGATTCAATGGAGACTTCAAGACTTGCAAGAGAAACAAAGAAATAAACGGTTAATATTTCTCAACTTGTTGCTTAGACCTTTGCAATCTGGCTAACAAGTGTTTTCTGGTTGGCCCCCAGGCAACACAATGAATGAAAGAATAACATATCTCAGTCACAGGCTAACAGATGTGGATGTCGGTTGATTAATCTGACCACTAGTAATCTGAAAAATCAACCTGATTACGTTCACATAATGCTCTGATTACTTTAATGAAACTCACTTGTCATTTTCTGTTTATGTGATTTTAAATTCTAGTAACATTCAAACATGGTCTTTTTATTAATTAGCGGGAAGAAAAAGCACAAATTTTCAGTGACGTTGATGAAATTGAATGTTCAGGAAGCAATCATGGTTTGTTCTTCGTAGGTTTGAGCAACAAAATTACACAAATCTAGTAGTAATAGAAGAGGTTAACTATTTAATATTCTTCTTCTGGTTGTGGGCATCATTAGTTAATTATGGTTGTGAATGGGGCATCCAGCAACCTTTTCTCCAAAAGGTACGCAGAAATACGCCAACCGCCCACGTATGGGCTCTCCAAATATTTTAGTCCTGAATTGTAACTGATCCTTAACTGAAGAAAATGACTTGTAACTGATAAAACTGAATCTCAGGTCTGAATCCTTGGATGCCGTGGTAGCTGCTTCATCTGGATATCTTATCTCATAAGTGAACAATTTATCGTATTTAGTTGTGAAATTATTTATTTATTTTGCTCTATTCTAATATTTGGTTAATTCCTTATAATTATTTTGTATACAATCAAATAATAAATTTGAGACAGGAAACTACCAGTCTTTCATTTGGGCTAGTTGTTATGGCTCTTGGTTGTTCCGGAATATATTAATAAACAATAGCAATGATAGAACATTTGACAGTAAAAAAGTTACTAAATGAACAACTTTGTAGTAGTAAGTTCTACGTGAGATTAATGTCATAATTGAAAGTTGTCAGTAAGCTGGCTGATAAATAAAGCCAGTTTCGGAGGTTAAAAAAGCATGCCAGTTATTTCTTCGCACAGAAGTGGAGTAATTTACAAGACAAATTATGTATTATATCCAAGAATTTTTCTTTTTGCATATATTTTGTACAAGCTTGTTAGAAATTATTAGGCATGGACTCGGCCTCGACTCCAGCGTAAACATACTAAACATTATAGTTTTCTCAACAAATAAAATTTAATGAAACATGTTGGAGGTCATTTAGCAAAAGAATATCGCCAGTTCAAGGGAAGAAAGGATAGGATACTATTACCTTATCTTGTTTCTTAAACTTTTATAAGTAATGAAAAATAACTTGTGATTATAAAAGATTACTTGCAATTATCTGCCACTGAAACGGTTTTGGTGTCAAATAGAAGCTGTACAAATTCAAGAAAGGAAATTCCATCTAATTTCTCTATGCTTTCATATAAAAAATAACTACTAAAATTTTTCCATCAATGTGAGATACAATTTCAATAAAGATTTTTATCTTCTCAACCATCTCAACAAATTCAACCCAATCATAGGGGAGAAAAATTGAACTTTTGGTAAGACTCGTCATAATAACATAAATCAACAACATACCAAAAGTCCCTCTCATCCTCGTACCCAAACAAAAATAATTCCTTCTCCCTTGGATTTGTCTTTGTCCTATTTCACAAACGGACCCTCGCCCAGTTCTCTCCATTGACCCATTGAGGTGTTCTGTTCTGCGCGTACCACTCCACGTGCCCCTTCGACACTCACACACACTATACTTAGAGCCTAAGAAATAAAATAGTTTCCATAAATCAAAATCAAGAATCCCAAAAGTACGGCCCTTTCCTTCATTCAGCCCGCCACTATCCAAACTTTGACAGTGAAAGCTCCCCATTTGCCAGCTGACGTTTTCTCTTGAAAATCTAAATACTTCTTTGCGCACGAAAATCCCAATTTGTACAGCCCAGGAGAGAGAGAGAGAGAGAGAGAGGCAGGGATTGAGATAGAAGAGTTACCAGAGAGAGCACCTCACCGACTGAGCAATTTATGTTGTCTTTTTCTTCTTCACCTCTCTCGCTCTCTCTCTCTCTCTCTCTCTCGGGTCAGCGCTAATTCCTGGTACCATTTTCTCTATTTACCATTCCATTAATTTGTTTGATTTGAATGCCCTTTATTTCTCTCAGTTTGTGATTTGTTGTTTTTTGGTTTTGTCAGTGGTTCAATGCTTCAGAACAATAGTTGGATGTAGAAAAAGAAATCAAAGCCCTATAAATTAAGTACCAAGAATGTTGCCTTTTTTTTTTTTTGGATTTGCGCATAAACCCTGAAATTTTGTAGCTTTTGTGGAAATATTGTGTTTACATATAAGGTTGTATGGTTTTTAAGATGGCTTTTGATCAGAATTCAATACCCAAAGATTTGCGCCCATTGAATATTGTTAGAACAGTGCCTGAGGACCCCCGCATTGGCACAGTGACCTCATCTGGGAGGCCTGTTGAGGGGTTTTATGGGAACCCACCTCAGGACGGAAGCCCTAATTCGATTCCGGCTATTTACTACCCTCCAACCGTCTCGGAGTCCGGGTTTGTTGGTCTAGGATTTGTTGGCAATGCTGCTGTCCCTATGCCCGGCACTGTCCCTGTTCCTATTACTGGGGTTGCTGGCTGGGTCCCACGTGTGGCACCCCCATTCCCAGGAGTTCTGGGCACTGGTGGGATGAATTTAGGAAGTGAGTTTCTGCATAGTCAGAGTTTTGGATCTCGGAGTGGGGGCAGTGCTTCTGAGGCTAGTGATGAAGGCGGGGATGATTCTGTCTCGGGGAGGAAGGTGAAGTTCATGTGTAGTTTTGGAGGGAACATATTGCCAAGACCAAGTGATTCAGCATTGCGGTATGTTGGTGGACAGACTAGGATTATTAGTGTTAGGAGGGATATTAGTTTTGATGAATTGGTTCGGAAAATGATCAACATATATGGCCAGAATGCAGTGATTAAGTATCAGTTGCCTGACGAGGATCTTGATGCCCTTGTATCAGTTTCTTGTCCCGAAGATCTAGAGAATATGATGGATGAGTATGAGAAGTTGCTCGAGAGGTCTCCTGATGGGTCTGCTAAGTTGAGGGTATTTTTATTTTCTGCTTCTGAGGTTGATTCAGCAGGTATAGTCTGTATTGGTGATTGGCATGATAGTGGGCAGAAGTATGTCGAGGCAGTGAATGGGTATACAGATGTTAGTGGTAGAGCTGGACTCACAAGGAAGGACAGTACTGCCAGTGCTGCTTCCACGCACAGTTCAGATGTGAATGGGACGGAGGTTGTTGACAGCATATCCCATGGACAGGGGGACATCACTGGTCCTCCATCTACTGGCATGTTGTCTCCAAAGGAAAATTCAACTGCTTCTCAAGAAGGTCTGACGAGAACATCAGGTGTTGATCCAAGTCTTGCAGCTTGTGCTGAAGCTTCTGTTGTTCCACCTGGTATTCCAGCGAGCAACCCTTGTCATGCGGAGAATGAATTGGAGAAGTCTGCTAATGGGCAGCAGCAAACGTGTTTTGAAATGCAGCAACCTGGGGAAACCATTCCGGCACCTTCACCTTGCTTGCATGCTTATGTGGATCCTCAGCAAGAAACCGTGAACCGTGCCGATTATGTTCAAACTCCTGCTCAAATGGGTTTTCCTGCACAGCTCTTGGGGACCATGGTACCTGTTTTCCCCCAACAGCATATCGCTGCTAGTGGTACTACCCATCAGCAGTTTAGTCCTGCAGTTCACATGACAATGGTTCCTTCATCTCATGTCAGCATAAATCCAAATGTGGTTCAACCACAACAAATCCTATTGGAGCCTCATCCTGTGGAAAGCCCCTTAAGTCAGAGGGTTGTGCATGTTCCCACTGACCAAGGTTACAACGCATATCGTGCTCCAGTTCCACATGCAATGCTAGGAGGTGCTTTTGGCTGGCATCAGATTCCACAAACAGAACATTTGGCCTTTTCTGAAAGTTATCTGCCTCATCAGCAGGTAGTAGCTCCTGAGAAATTCCTTCGATTTGAGGATTGTTACATGTGCCAAAAGGCATTACCTCATGCCCATTCAGACACAATAGCACAGGATCAGAGGGAAAGCCCTGCTAGCACTGTCTCTAATTTAAAATCAATTTATCACAGTCTCCGATTAGATGATAGAGGGCGGCCAATTAACAGGGCCCTTTTATCTGGAGCTTTTGAAGAGGCAGCTGTTGAACAACAGGGAACTGGGTCTCAACCAAAATTAGTAAGTCATGTAGATCATGAAGTTGGAATCCCTCAATCAGAGAGTAATAGATTGCCACACAATGTGGCAGGGCAATATGCCAAGGATAGTATTATACACCAAAAGGCAGAAAATTCTGAGCACACTAGGGTGCTGATTCCACAAAGTATGATCGGTTTCACGGGGGGCATGCAATCCCATTACGGGTTTCTTGTGGGCACTATTCCTCAGACATCCCCTGGTAGTGCAGTTCCGCCAGGCCTGGCTCCAACTCAATGCCAAGTTATACAGGATGCTGTAATGAGCAAACCTACTAATGGTGACATCCCTGCAATTGGAAGCAAGCCTTTACAGACTTCTGATTACGTGCTTCATGAATCTCCAAAAGATTATTCCGGTAATTTTCCTTCCTCAGCTCCCATTGAAGATAACATCAAGCCTGTCTATGACCACCTTAAACAGATTGACGGGAGGATTGAAAATCTTCGGGTAAGTCCTGCTGAAGTGTTAGCCATTAGCGAGCAGAGTAAGTTATCAACTGATAGTTCAAAAAGGGAAGACATTTTGGAGAATAGACCCCAGCAGGTTGTTGGGAGAGAGGCATATTTAGATGCCTCCTTTAGCAAACCCAAAACTCTTCTTGATGCGCATTGCTTGATATTAAATGAAATGTTGCCTTGTTCTTCAAATGAGACTCCTTGTATGCTGAACTTGCAGCAGGCACAATGTTATAAGTTAGCACAGCCTCCTGTTGTAGTTGATCCTGGCATGTATGGTCATTCAAAACTTGGAGTTAATTTGGTTCCTGATGAGGTGTCTTGCAACACTGCCTTCTCCGGTGTTGATTCTGCTCAGTTATCTGAAAGAATTCCTACTGTTGGTGAAAGGAAGGACAATGCTCCACCATACCAGCCTACTATTGTCTCTAGTAGTGTTGAAGCTGTTCAATCAGATGGAAAAACATCATCTGTATTGCCATCTTTTAGGATTGGAGATTTGCAGGACAGCTCAAACTCACTGTTTAGCAACCAGGACCCTTGGAATTTGAGGCATGAGATGCATTTCCCTCCACCTAAACCTAGCAAACTTCAAATAAGGAAGGAATCTGTTAGTACAAGGGATGCTTTTAGTGAGAATCGTTTTGACAATGGTGATTCATCAATGGACAATAATATGGGGTTAATTATAGATTTGAGGTCGGATGATAGAATTGCTCATCCTTCAGGTGATTTGAACATAGATGTCAGTTCAGAGCATTCACGGCCCAGTAAAGGTATGGAACTTGTTCTATTTGTTTTCAGTCCATACTACATTAGTTAGTCCACCTATATTTCTGAGTTGCTCTTTTCTCCATATCAAAGGTTCAGCTGAGGAACTGATCAAGGAAGAACTTCAGGCTGTTGCTGAGGGTGTAGCAGCTTCCGTCCTTCAACCTTCCCTGCCTTCTAATCCTGATTTATCTGGGCTTGGGAGGAGCGAATCAACTTCTGCGGCCCTTCAAAACAGTCAAGTTCATAACAATGATAAAGGAGGGCTGAATGTTGAAAATTTTGAGGTTTGTGACTTTTTTCCTTTCTTTGTCTCTCATAGTGCATGTGATCTTGTGAGCATGTTACACCATTTTAGTTATCATTATAACCTTTGTGTATTTATTCCTAATTTACTTGTTTAGGAAATCAAGGCCAAATTACCTGAGAAGACAAATTTTGGGTTCCCTATTTCTGATGGAATTGGCCGCCGCTTACAGGTTGAGTTTACTTTTTTGTGCTTCGCTTAATATTGTAGTAAATTTATTGGGGATCGAAGCTATCATTGTCCAATCTTTTTTCCTATTTCTGTTCTCCATGGCTGTTCACAGATTATAAAGAATAGCGACCTTGAAGAGCTTAGAGAATTGGGCTCTGGTACCTTTGGTACTGTTTATCATGGGAAGTGGAGGGGTACAGACGTTGCAATTAAACGAATTAATGATAGGTGCTTTGCAGGGAAGCCTTCAGAAGAAGAACGCATGGTCTGTGTCCTTATTTTGCGGTTAATTGGCTGATATTGTCTCAATATCTTCTTCTTCTTCTTCTTTTTTTTAAAAAACTTGCTTAGCTTTTTATTTGTTCTGTTTTTTCATATTTGATTGATCAGAGAGATGATTTCTGGAATGAGGCAAACAACCTTGCTGATTTGCACCACCCAAATGTGGTTGCCTTCTACGGCGTTGTACTTGATGGTCCTGGTGGTTCTGTTGCAACTGTTACAGAATACATGGTTAATGGGTCCCTAAGGAATGCCTTGCAGAAAAGTGAGAGGTAATTTGCCATCTTAATAACTATACGTGTTATCAATGAATTTGAGATATATTGGTTCTGCTCACTACTTCCTTGGAATAAAGGGAAAAATTTTCCCTTTTTTTTTTGGGTTTTTGTCGTGGGCAAGGTGTGGGGGAGGTGGGTGTTGAGGTTACTTTTTTTGGGGGCAGGTGGTGGGTTGAAGGGGGATGGGAGAGGTGGGTGTTGGAGTCGGTGTTCTTTTGGGGCAGGGAGGGTGTTGAAGGGGTGTTTTTAAACCATAACTAGATAATAGACTCAGATGAGAATTTCACATTTTCAACCTAAAGAAACAGTGCTTTGGAGGTTAAAAGGTTAGAATTTTGCATGGGGCTTGATATGCCAGGTGATGCATAAATTTGACAAAAGCACAAGACTGGAAATGTATTCTATTACCAAGGTTATCTAGATAAATTTAGTCACCATTGGTGTGCTTATTTTTTTTATTCTCTTACATAATCCAGCGCCCTTAGTTTGTAAGCCCTGACACATGATAAGTGTTATTATCAGGAATCTTGATAAGCGCAAGCGTCTCTTGATTGCTATGGATGTAGCGTTTGGGATGGAATATTTGCACGGGAAGAAAATTGTGCATTTTGACTTGAAAAGTGATAATCTGTTGGTTAATCTCCGCGATCCGCATCGCCCCATATGTAAGGTTAGTGACTGTTATACACAATATAAGTTGTAATTTAGCTTTCATTCTTATCTTCATGTAGAACATGCACTAAGAAGTTCATCCTCGGGTTGGCAATAGCCTCCTCAAGCATATAATAATGATTTTGAGTGGTGGATGCGAATGAATGCTAACTTTGTGTGAGAAATATTGATACCTTTATTATTCTGGTGTAATATCATTGTCCCCCCCCCCCCCCCCCCCAAAAAAAACACAAAACAAACACAAAAAACACCAAAACCCCCAAAAGTTAGTAATAACTCAAAACATTTTCATTTTCTTGTTAGGTTGGTGATTTGGGACTGTCGAAGGTGAAATGCCAGACACTAATCTCCGGTGGTGTACGTGGTACGCTTCCTTGGATGGCACCAGAGCTTCTTAATGGCAGCAGCAACCTTGTATCTGAAAAGGTTTTCAATTTTATAAACTCTTGCATTGGCATATTGATTTCTTACCACTGTTCCACCACAAAAGAGGATAGAACATGAGAGGGCAAAGAATTGTTTATGTTTATTTTTATTTTGTGTATGTATTTTTAGGGAAAGGGTGGGATGGTTGTAGGAACGTGCATTTATGAGGTTCATGAATTCTGGAATAATTGTGATAAGCCCTGCCTTGACTTTGGACCTTGATTTGACTTCTTGTGACTAGGTTGATGTATATTCATTTGGAATTGTGATGTGGGAACTTCTCACTGGAGAAGAACCATATGCAGACTTGCATTACGGGGCTATCATTGGTAAATCTTGCATGTTCATTTGATATTCTTTCTAGCATTATTCTTTTCGTAAATCTTGCATGTTCATTCGATATTCTTTCTCGCATTATTCTTTTTTGCGGGGAGAAGTTGGTTGTGCTTATTATTCTCACTTTGTAATCATCGGCAGGCGGTATTGTGAGCAACACACTGCGGCCCCCTGTGCTGGAGTCCTGCGACCCAGATTGGAAGTCACTCATGGAGAGGTGCTGGTCAGCAGAGCCATCAGAAAGACCTAGTTTTACTGAAATTGTAAATGAGTTGCGGTCTATGGCATCCAAACTTCCCCCAAAAGGACAAAGCCAACAGCAACCTTCCTCTAAGCATCCTCAAGTCAAAAGCTGAATTTTCTTCCAAATTTCTTATTGTCTTTGAGAGTTGTATACAAGTTTAGGCTGAACTTATACAGTTAGCTGGAGTACTCCAATGTAACTTGTCTGGTTTCGCTGATAATCTGTTTTGTCTCTTTAATTTCTTTCTCTAGGTTGAAAAGTAATAGCGGGCTGAATTTCAGGAATTGGAGGTTTTTCAATGTAATGGCTCTTCTACTCAACAGTATGTATTGAGAATTTTGCTGCCTCATGACCTTGTGAGAGCATAGGTTTAGTCATCATTCTTGGGTTCCTGTCTATATGGTTATCTGGTAAGTGAGCATCCGTTGATGGCAGCCGAAGACTATACTAACCACAATTATTTCATTACGGAGTATGGCAAATTGATGGGCTATTTTCTGGCACACAGCTCCCTGACTAGCTCATAGCCACTTTACACTGTATCAGCGGACTCAGGATAGAAATAGAATCTCAAGGACTCGTTAATATTATTAGTTGGTTATTGTATCTTATTGGGAAAAAAAAATAATAATCCTGCTAGTCTCTCCTGGAGGATAAGAATAAAAGGGAATTTTAAATAGGATGGTGTCTATTAAAATTAAATCATCAGCATATCTCACTCACCAGCGAGCCCGTGTTGGTCTAGGAATTTGAAACGTTTGGGAATCACGATGCAGTGGTGGTGAATGCAAAGTGATTTATTCGGTATTATTTGGCCACCAAACGGAGAATACTACCTGATCCGCAGGTGGGTTTAACAAATAGCAATTTGGGCGGCCTTGTGTTATTCGAGATTCTCTTTTAATTGGGGGAGACATAGTTTATTCATACAAGAGGGTGAAATATATAAATGCGATCGAAATAACTTTGGATTGGAGTATTTGCATCATGAAACTAATTACGGGAGCAGAATTGAGAGTATTTCTTGCCTGCACAATTAATTGAATTTTTTTTTTCACAAGGGCCAAAAAATGTTGCGACCATGATACCTGTCTAATAACACCATCGGAGACCTTGGCTAACAAATTCACTTGAAAAAAAAAGAGGTCGGTTAGAACTCCAAAAAAAAAAAAAAGAGCTCGGTTAAGGGCCTTTGTGGAAAATAGCGGGGCGTTGTGTCTAAATAGGATTAGCATTGTGTAAAATAGCGGGCCTTTGTGGAAATAGGATTAGCATTGTGAGGGAAAATAGCGGGTATATAATAGGATTAGCACTCTAATATCACAAGTTAGGGTTTTCTCATCTAGTTTCTTCCCTTTCTCTCTCTAGGTGCTGTGACGACTCTTTATTATTATTATTATTATTATTTTGGTGGGGTTCTTGTGAAATCTCTCATCATATTTGTCTTATGGATTGCTTCGATTTGATTTTATTGCAGAAGCTTTCTGCAATCATCATGCGTGGTTGTGCAGTTTGTCGTATGTTCACTATTGCTCCTTGTCTTTATTTATGAAACTTAATTTGGGAGTGTATATGACTTAAATTTGGGGGGTGTACATTTGTTTTGAATTAAGCTTTTTGTTTGATGGTGCTTGTTAGGCTTTCCTGTGGGCCTTGTCGGTCCGTTCTCCCTATTTTATGGGGGTATGATCCTTTTGATCAATTATGCTATTGAGAAACGGTACGGGTATCGAGCCACAGAGCATGAAAAGTAAGAATTTGCCTATAGTTGATTTCTTTGGTGCTATTGTGTGAATAACAGTGTTACTTAGCATCATCGTTCTGTCTTTGTATTTGCTGTCAGAAAGAACCATTAGAGCAACTATCCTCACTCCGCGTGATGGTGGGGCAACATATTAGGGGAGGTCAATTTGGTAGCTCGATATAATATATAGTATTTTGTTTCTCGTCTCTTTTAGGTTGGCATGGATTTCTTTTTGAGTTAGTAATTTTGAGTACCGTAATAGCTAAAATTTAAGTGAATTTGCTAGCCAACAACAATATCTCTTTGTTTTCATTATCATTATTATTATTTTTTTTTTTTTAACTACCCAAGCGGTTGGTGTTTTTCGGTTGGGTCTTCAATTTTTTTCCCGGCAAAAATGGCGCACGGGATTGGGCTTGCAGAGCGTTAGTTTGCGGGCCTTCAATGCTTGAGCATTCAAGTTGCAGGAGGTTTAGTGAGTCATTGTGGATGGAATTCTATGATGGAAAGCTCATATTATTGTGGTTTAGTGTTCCATTGATAGCCACGCCAATGCATCATGATCATCCTAATAATGCTAGATTTCTGGTGGAAATTGGAGTAAGAAAATACGACCCCAAAAAAAAAAAATCAATTAAATATGGGAATTATTAGAAAACAGTTGAGATGCTTACCAAAAATTTGTGAGAGAATCTGAATAGGGTTCTTGGAAGGAAGTCGTGGACAGCCTCTGGAAACTTGATTACAAGTCGTTTACTGGTTACTAGTAGCTTCGTTTAGACCACCGGTATTGTACAAGCTGAAAACCGTGGGGATGGCTCAAGAAACGGTCGATACTTGAATCGGCCCAAATTAGTGTTTGGTTAGAAGCACACTGCTCTGAGTTTTAACCAAAAACGTTCATGGGTTGATTCCTAGATCGGTCCAAAAGTACAAAGCCCACTGACTTAGGTTTACAGGAGTCTCTCCACGATCAACCCAACTAGGAGTACCATTATTTATGTGTAATACCAGAAGGGCCTGACCGCTAGACTTTATAGACCACTAACGCATACTTCCACCCATCAACATGAGACTTGTTTTTTTTTTTTTACCTTTTTTATTTTTATTATAATTACCTAGATAAAGTGGGTTAATGAATCTTAATTTATGATATTCCTTTTCTCCCTTACCCATGACCTTAAGGTCTTGTAAAAAAAAAAAAAAAAAAAAGGCCTGGCCGCACAATTACTTATAAATCAGGTATTTGTTGTTTTTAGTTAAAATTAAATATTATAGTATTTTACCAGCAAATAAGTCTCCGAAAGATCCTAAACAACCAAACTTACATCTGTCTATACATACATACATACATTTATATTTTACTTGAGTCAATGCTCATGCTCTTCATCGCTCATCTGTCTATACACACATCCTGACTACTCAGGATGGAAATAGAAATCTCAAGGACTTGTTAATATTATTATTAGTTGGTTTTTGTGTCTTGTTGGAAAAAATAATCCTGCTAGTCTGTCCTGGAGGATAAGCAAGCATAATAGGGGAATTCAAAAAAGATGGTGTCTATTAAAATTAAATCATCCGCATATCTCACCAGCGAGCCAATGTTAGTCTGAGAATTTGAAACTTTTGGGAATCATAATTTAGCGGTGATGAATGCGAAGTGATTTATTTGCAATTTACCTAGCCACCCATCCAACCCACATCAACCATACTACTTTGAAAGGTCATCTTTTTTGTTGGGAATTTTCCACTGATACTGATCTGTCACTTGCTAGTTAATTTCTAATTCATTAGGCGGCCGCCTCCCGCAGGAATAAAATGATATATTCTTTTGGTGGTTGTTTGACTTATTTCATTATTCCGCCGTGTAATCTATGCTAATCCCATTTCCATGTTCGTGTGCATTGACGTCAACACAGGTATAAACAGGTCACAATTCCACCTCACTTTCATTTAGATTAATAAGTCATTCAGGGTCTTTGAATTCAGGCGTCCATGCAATTTTAATATTTTTTGCTCTTAACATTATTAATCACCAAAAAAATAAAAGAAGAAAACTCTAATATTTTTTTTAATAATCAACTTGTTGGAGGGCTTAGTTGAATTAAAAAATTGAAATCAAGTCACAAAAAAAATTATTATCTACAAGATTGAAATTTCATCTACCATTTAAGTTCAGTTAAATATGATGTGGGGCAGATCAAAAAATGTTGTCTCCATCAGAGACTAGACATTTTCATTTTTCTTGTAATTTTCCTGTTAATTTTTTAATTGTTCCAGTCAATATCAAATGTGAGTATCTAATTTCAGACAGAATTAAGACGCGTAAGTTTCATGAAAATTCATATCGTCCTACGCGTTCTGAAAGCGAGTTGGGGCAGTGTGTCTTAATCTTCTTTGCTTGAAAGATAAATTGGGCACTTTATTACGAAATGGAAATGGGCCGGCCACGGCTTTAAAATATCAAAGCCATTTGGATAAGATTACCCCATAAATAAATAATAATGAAACTTCCACCAAAGTACTAAACTATGGTCGGCTAATCATGCCTCGGTTTAGTGATGGTACAAATCAATGGTTTACATTCAAAACAATAAACATAAAAATCAAATGTTTATGTTGATTAAAATATAAACGATTTCATACACCATACTAATTCGACGTGTAAGCATGAGAGTGATAGATGAGCATTGAATTTTCTTTTTTCTTTTTTCTTTTTGTTTTTTAATAACAGGAGAGCACAAGAAAGGCAAATAATAAGAGATGGAATAGGGACGAATGTAATTAGAAAAATCACAAAGATAGCAACGCTGTGATTTTTAAAGACATTTTTCTTATCAGTTAATCATATTATAATGGATTGAAAATATTTGTTTAGCCTCTCAAACTTACTGCACTTTTTCTCCTTTTATTCTTAAAATTTAAGCATATTCATTTCCTTCTAAACACTCGGTGATCAAATAAAGTTTAACGCGGTAAATTGCCATACTTTGAACGTGTATACATGTTTTTAACTTTCAAAATCATGTAGTTTATAATGCTACTAAGATTCTATAACTAATAATCCTAATTCTTACTCGGCTAAATAATCAATTTACAACGAATTTTGATCCAATAATGCAGCCTACTAGCTCACCATGAAGAGTCGGATTAGGATTACTAGTCAACCTCTCATTTCAAAGTTTGGTTTCTTGGAAAATTCTTTGCCATTCTCACTCTCTTTCTCTTGGATTGCAAGTAGTAGTATTTATATACCTAACTCTTCCCTCACGCAAAACACACACGCATACCACCATAGAAGGATGGATGTATGGATGGATAGATAAACGTATATATTGAGGTCGGATTGATTCGCCCTCTTATCAGTAGTTTCTTCAATATCAACAAAAGCTGAACAAACTCTAGTTTCGATCTCAACAACTCCTTTCTTCCAATATTGTAAGTACGTTTGATCTATATATGGCCAGAGCTGAGGAGAAATCAAGCCTTTACCAGCACTTATTCACCAATAAGAGAGGAAGGACGAGAAGGCAATGATCATGAATTCGATGACATAGCTTCGTCAAGCGGGTACTGTTGCTGCTTTGGAATTGGAGGTTGGAGAAAAACCAATCACGAGAGCAAGTATTTGCTGCATGAGACAATTAATGGGCATGAGCAGTACAAAGAATCTTGGTTTGTAAACAAGCTGAAGAAGTTGAAGGAATTCTCAGAGGTTGTGGCTGGTCCTAAATGGAAGAACTTCGTGAGAAAGATAGGCAAGTATTTGAAGCCCAAGAAGTCAAGAACTCAATCTGTGTACAGCCCACAAAGCTATGCACTTAATTTTGATGATGGAGAGGAGGAGGAGAATGATTTGTTCGTAAGTTTTTCATCAAGATTCTCTGCCCCTTTATCTAGCAATCAACAAAAAGCACCAGGGTCGTCATGAAGTTGTCCTGGGCATTCAGCAATAAATTTATCTATGATTGTTGATGATTATTGCGGTGGTTTCTACGTATCATTTGGTCATTGATTGAGTGATTGATTGATCTGAGTTCCCTTCAATTTCATGTATTCTTTCATTGTTCATAATTGCTGTCATCAAATTCCTACCCAAAAAAAAAAAAAAAAAACTGGAAAGTTATTAGGACGGTCTCCAATCTTAGATGGCATATGGTTGACAAATTTGCATATTTCAATCAATTGATTTTTAAAAAAGATACAGAAATAAGGCACGCCGGCCGCTAGTGCTTCTGGGCCCTACATACACAGCCGCCTTATTTCAACCGGTCCACTGCCTCCAGAAGCCTCCAGCAAAATTAATCATTTGATCAAATCAAATATTTTAAATTCGTCGGCATGACTTTAAAAATCTCCATTTAAGCTGTAGTGATTTTCATGTAGCAACAAAGTAGGCATCACGACCGAAAAAGAAGACAGTGACAAACTACCAAAGGCTTGGCGACGTATGCATCAACTAAGCGTGGTGAGGGGTGACGAAGATAGGCATGTATATCTAGTCAACATTCAACAAAAGACATTAATATCAAATTAAAATCATCATATGTTAAAGACATCCCTTGTGAGACAGATCGTCTTGAGGTAAGGAAGAACTATAGATGAATCGATTGCCAACCACTCCCTCGATCTGGGGGACTTTTCTTTCGTCTGACTTGGTCGATATGCGCATGCCCTAAAGTTTGATTACTTTTGGTTACCAGGTATCTTTTGTAGTGCAATTCTGACAGCAAAGGATCTATCATCCACCGTAATCCACTACTGACAATTTTTGCAGCTTTTGTGACATATTTTATAACTGTAATCTAGCTCAGGTACAGCAGTTGCGGAAATTCACCACCACAATTCAAATACTTGAAACCAATCGACCCCAATCGCCAACAATGTCTGAGTCCTCCATGACAGAATAATTGCAGTTTGAAAAAGAAAGCCACAGCAAACCCAATGAAACAACTCCGTCAGTCAGTATGCAAGAGCACTCAAAAAACAGTGTATTCAACAAACTGTACTCTAATATCCTGAATGCAACATTCACTGACCACCTGTCTCTCTCCGCACACGTCTAAAGGCCTTATTTTTACTTGCAGTGTACTGACAAGGCTGAAGACATGACATTACTTTAGCATTATATAATTTTACACTTATATTACACCACTTAAAAAGGTAATACATCCCTCTTCAAGAGACATAATTGGAGGAAACACACACCTCACTTTTTTAGTTAGTGTAATATAAATGTACTACCATAAATCAGGTAGTGTAGTATAAATGTACTACCATAAATCGTAACAAAAAACCTAAAACCTTTCCTTTTATCATTTGAGTCATAATTTACACGAAATCAACCGCAATCTCTGTTCACAGTCATCAAAGGACGAGCAAAATTACAGTGCCAACAGTACGTGGTATAAACAAAAACAAAAATGATTTGAATTGGAGCTTCCCAGACTACAAGATGCATACTGTTGATCTAAACAAGATCTAAAGAAGTTAACGCTACAGCTAGCAACATATCTTCTAAACGGATTCGAATTTTATATTTGGTTTGATCATTACTCGGATCTATAACCAACAATTCCTTCCTCGTAAGCTTGCAAAATCCTGTAACATCTTCAGACATTGCTCGTTCTGGTAAATTCTTATAGCTTCCACAATCTCAGTAGGTGCAATTTAGTTGATCAACTCACTACCGCCAAAATTGATGCAGCATTTGTTTCATAAATTTAAATTGCTTGTTTCACATGAATTGCTCATTGCTCGATTTTTCACCTGCACTACTTTTTCCATATACAAAGTTGACAAAGGGCCCTTAGAAATGAATTCTGAAAAGAATGAGAGTTATTCAGCATACCTCTTGCGTTTGCTCTTTTGAGAAGAGGACGAGGAAGGATTGCTATGCCAATTCCTTTTCCTTTGGTTGATGAACCAATTATTTATTTGCTTTAGATGCAACCCTGTTTCCTGCACTAGTCTTGCTTTGTCTTCCTCCTATAAAATTGTTATGAGATTTAAGCAAAGTGCCCAAAAGACCACGGTTTTCAACATCAAAGCTGAGAGAACTGTTGCACACTTACTGTTGGATAAGGCCATTTCGAATGTGATTGCCACCAAGCTTTTAGGAGGGATGTTGTGTCACCAGGCAGTTTTCCTGCTCTTCTTTTACGTAAAATTTCTTCTCTGATGTCCACGATCTTCTCTTTGTATCCCTGCAAAGCAAAATAGATTAATGGAAGCACACAAAATAAAGCTAAAGCATGGGGACAATAAAATAAATCATTCGTCACCTGTTTGAGTTCATGCTTCAGCTCTTGTCTCACTCGCTCCATCAGGGACCTCTCACTTTCAGTAGGTGTAAGAGGACCAAATCCCATGCTATCTTGGCCATCTAAACTTCCCTCAAACAAATTAGTATCGCTATCTGCCTGATCATCATCGTCATCAGACATGGTAGCTCCAGTACCTTCACTGGGTGCCACCCCTATGCATGTTTCATGTTGGATGTCAATACCACAACAAAGATTTCATATTCATGATAATGGAGGTATATGAAGAAACGTCAGGAGGAATAGGGACATGGTCGTTAGCAAGTACAAAACACAATTCAGTGGCCTCAGCCACTCGTGGTTGAAACACTCGAGTCCTATAGCAGCTTAGCAGATGAAGAAAATGGAGAAACCAATATCAAGAACAACGGAAGCGACAAATTGAAAATATAAATAACTACCACAACAGGAGCATTTAACCATAAAACAACGATAAACAATCTGTTTTGTCATAGTTTCTAGCATTGAATAGAAGTGTAATTTCGACGACCAAAACACCAGAGAGTTCAAACACTAAATTTCCCACAAGATCCAAGCAAGTAAAACCATCTTCATCTTATCAATAGATTTCTTATTTCTTTTTGGATCTTGAAAGGTCAAACAACAGAAACGCACTTCAAACGTGAACATTCTGTCATCCCCTGCAAATGTCCGGCTAGTTTACACAAGAACATTCGACTACTGGAGATCCATTAAATCATTCATTGGTGTGGATAATTTGAAAATTATTAATAAAAAGTGTTAACCCAGGAATGGAGATGTTAAAATCAGCTCAATATGTTGAAGACATAACTATGGAAAACCTCGTATTATTCATTACCAGTTAAGCTTTGCAAGGATTGCTCAAGATCCCAACAAGCCATGACTGCTTCCATTGCATGAACACGGACATGCTGTTGCAGTTGTTCTTTGAAGGAAGAAAGCAACAGAACATAATGCGTCTACATCAGAAGAATCAAAATGTTGGCAGAAAAGTTTCAGAAGAAAAAATAAAATAAAAACACGTGGACTAAAACAAAATTTAGAAACATACAAAGCCAAGACTTTGTAAACTGGCAACAGATACTTAATAATAGAAAACATTATATATTGGGGAACATACAGGAAATTGTGGCAGTCACTGAAACAGACGTGGAGCAGAAAAGAGGAGATAATGCATGCCGATGAGACCAGTAGATATCAGACTCAAATTAGTAGCATTATTCCCTTGTTCAGATCATTCATGCAGTGAAATCTGTGCCATGGTAATTTAAATTGCCACCAGAAGAACAAGACAAACAATTTTGATTTTTCTACTCGTCTCTTAAAGTAGACATACATACATGGTATTTTCTTCATGTTTAAAAGTATGCATTTCAATTTTCAGGAACATCATTTCTTATGAAGTATTATTTTTACAGCACTGGAAAAATTTTGGTAATTACACCAACAACTGCTGCTACTCAAATAATCAGATGTTTTAATTATAGATAAGATAATATACATGAATGTAAACAAGTTTTTATTCGGACAAGAGAATATATTTTCTAGAATGATAATTCTCTTTGTAGATATTTTGGTTTTGTCCATATTCAGATTGAAAACAACTTCCACAACACAATAAATACTGGACAAGAATATAAATGATACATTACATCGCCAAAGAGATTCCCCAAAACACTGCCAAAATGAAGTTTCAATTATTGTTGTACTGAGACCAACGTGATTCCTCTTTGATGTGACAGTCAAGATATTCTGATTGCTGTCACAACTAAAACCAGTAATATTTGATAAGACTGTTTTACTCGCATGAATATCTTTTAGAGCATGAACCACAACCAAAATAAGAGATGATCTAGCTTGAACTTCACCCGGAATTTGTTCGCACTTCATACTCATTACTTCTTTAGGTCTCCCTGCTTTCCCAATAAAATATATACAAAAAAAGAAAAAAAAAAAAGAAAAAAGAAAAAAGGAGGCACCACTTCCCTGAGCGTCACAGACAAAAGTATTCATGGAAGATCTAACTATACAACACTAGCACATGCTAAAATAAAGACTACAACAATTGCTAGAGCAACCAATCAAAAATGAAAAAGTTACAAGCTTTTTCATCGGCATCTGAATGGCTTCCAAATAAAGACACACAAATCCCCTATTTATGTTAAAAGAGGTGAAAACTAGAAATTTCGCCACTTAACTCACAAAACACCAAAATGCTAGCAATAACAATCAATATGTAGAAGAATGATTTCCGACAATTCCTTCGGTAATGATAAATTCTATCCAGACAGAAGGGTGGGTGAATTACATGTACCGACATAGTCAAGTAATTAACATTTAAAAGAAGACCAACAAACCATGAATATAAGCAAATCTCGTAAATTTAATTGTAATTTAAAGCTTTCAATTCTCCACTTATGCCCGATTTCCACAACCATCCCAAAAATAAATGGAAAAGCTAAAAAATATATATTTAGAACATCAAACCACCCGTTTGAACTATCAACACAGAACTTGAATTAGTAGGATCATAACATAACTCACCAGAAAAAAAAAAAATTTGTCAGCTTTTTGTCTCCTACCTAATACTATTAAGTACTAAGTTATATATGAGACCAAACACTCCAGATAACACAATCAATCCACAACACATGTCCGATTTATAACGAATTTCAATAACATCAAGAAAATTGAAATTAAGAGTTTCATCACCTTAAATTCTCCCATTTAAGAATTCTAAATTCTTCTCACATCTTAATTGAGTACTTAAGAAGGCAACATCATCATTAAAGTCAACAGACTGCAAAAAAATAAAACATAAAAAAAGAAAGTAAGAATTGAGTAGCAATACCATAAAATGATCAAGGTCTTTATCATCAAGAGCTTGTTGTTGAGGATCGTGACCTCCTCGGAGAACCGCCGAGTACTTGGCAACGACGTGCTGGGACTGCGCCAGCTGAGCGTCGATCCTCGGCAGCTGGTCCACCGGCGTAGCGATCCTCAAGCAGGAAACGTGTGCAGCCAGCAACTGATCGTACAACGGATGGTTTAAAATCTCCGCCTTACTCTTGTCTCTCTCCCAGTCATCATTCAGCACCACTTCCGCACCTCCGCCGGCGGCTTCGCTGGTATGATCACTACTACTATGATTATTATTACTATTATTGTTATTATCCTTGAGTCTTTTGTGGATATTCATCGGCTCGAGCGAAACGTCGTGGTTGGAGGCCTGAAGCTGGTGGAGGAAGTTACTGGTGGCGACAGCGTCGGGCTGGTGGTGGTGGTGGTGAGCACGGAGAATAGAGGAGTTCAGAAGCCAGGAAGGGGGAGGAGGAGGGTTGCCGGCGACAGCGGCGGAGGTAGGAGTGTCGGGAGGGGAGTGGATAGAGGAGCGTAAAACGGTGGCGTTTGGGTGATGTTGATTAGTAGTAGGAGCAGTAGTGAAGTGGTGGTGGAAGTGCTGTTGGAGAGCCATTTCTTGAGAAGAATGGGAGAGGTGGTCCTCATACGCCATATGTACATTACAATTATTACTTTCCTACTACGGAGGCTACAGCTTCTGCTACTTCTACTTGCCTTCCTATATAATAATAAATAAATATCTCTATTCTTTCCCTTTTCTTTTTCACCCCTCCTACCACCTCCTTTATATACTATTACCATTGCTATTATCATCTTGTCATGTATATATATACATCTATCAAAAAAAATATTTAAGTAGATTCGGTTTATCCTAAGCTCATGGATTATCAAAAAAATATATTTAAGTAGATTCGGTTTATCCTAAGCTCATGGATTATATGGTATATTTAAATTCAATAATCACATAAATATTATTGTATAATTATATATAAGTCATTTTTAATTATCTGACATCATTATATATTATCATGATTGTATGATTATGTAATTTTTAAATTCACCGTAGGATCTACAAATAAACCATAAAATGAGCGGTATTTACCTCTATTGACGTGAAATTAGGGATAATGACAGGTTTACTACAAAAAGAAAAGGCTAGTTGTGTAGCGTTGATAGGTAAAAATATGAACTCTTTTTTTTTTTTTAAGGTACAAATATGAACTCAATTTATATTTGTGTTGACAAGTACTTACACTATGGGTGGACAATTTTATACAGATATAAATTAGAGAATTTAATACAGAATCTTTTAATGCAATTTGCGAGGCCAAAGTTTGAATTTCTAGAAGGACTTTTTTTTTTTAAGATTTAAAGTTTCTAAAGGTTGAAAATGATTTCTATGGATCTCGAGGGATGCAGCTCCTCATAAATGAATTGATTTTTGTTATATAGAACAATTGACTCTACAACCCATTATTCATAAAAATTATGTATAATAAATTATAAACATATTTTTTCAATTACTTTGTTATATTTCTATCACCTTTTATCTTAAATATATTACATTCTAAAATTCTACAATATTATTCTCCAGATAATACTAAAAAAACTCCAAACGAAACATTAATTTTTGCCTCGATTTTTTAATTTTTATTTTTTTATAACATTTAAAAAACACAATCCAAATGAAACACTAACATTTGCCTTTATATTTAACAATTTTTTGTTCTAGTTATAGTAATGTTTGAGTCGAATGGGAGAGATTGGTACATCACCATAATTTTGCTGAAATTTAAATATCTCTCGATTCGATTGCAACCCTTGTCCCATTTTGATAATATGCATATTTTGCTAAAAACATTTTAAAAAATCATCGTTTTTGTTTTAGAGTAAACTCATTTTTAACAGAGAGGGGAAACCTAAGATATAGGGGATTGGAAATGAGGACTTAAGAGAGACCCACCAACCCACAACTTTCAGCAATTACTGACTAGAAGAGGGGTCAGTGGACCTTATGTTCTAAACCCATCACTAATTCCTAACTAATGCGGGAAACCGCTTTGTTTTTTTGAGAGTAAACTCACTTTTAACAGGGAGGGAAAGCCTAAGGGAGAGGGGATTGGGAATGAGGACCTAAGGGGACCTACCAACTTACAATTTCTAAGCAATTACTGACTGTAACAGGGATCAGTAGACCTTATGTTCTAAACCCATCACTAATTCCTAATTGATGTGGGAAACCATGTTTTTTTTTTTTAGAGTAAATTCTTTTTAACATGGAGAAGAAACATAAGGGATAGGGGATTGGGAATGAGGACCTAAGGGGGAAAAAATCATCGTTTTGAGTATAATTATTCGGGTAGTAAATCTTGTAAAAGTTTTAACTATTCAGATAAAATATAAATATGGGTTAAGTGACAAGAGAATAAAAAAAAATCTTAATATATAATATAGAGTATAGATTTGAAATGATTGTTATCCGGGGGAGACAAGGATTATAGGGAAGGAAGGGACTTGGAAATTATAATCATGGTGACGGAAGTTTGGCGGATTAACGACACGTTAGTTTCTCAGAATTTGTTTACAAAATGATGAGTGGGAAGAATGGGGTCTACTTTCCGTGTTTCTTTTCGATGTTTTCGGAGATGTAAGAATGAGACAAAAATTGATCATTCATTAGGGTGGGAGAATGTAGGCGTGACGTGCATGAATGTCCGCCTTTGATCTTGACTATTGTAATTTTCCTTTGTCTCTATTATTTGGATGATTCTTCATTCAGAAAAAAAGCAATCCATTTGCAATTTTATAGATTTTTTTCTGCGTTAAAAAAACTTTTAATTTTATGAATTTATTTATAATTAAGAAGCTGAAATGTTTTTTAAGGCTCATATATTTAAATTTATAACTAATTGTACATAACCTTCTATTTATAATTTTGAATTTTTTAAGACAAAATATTAATAGTTTAAGAATTTTGAGATTGAATTTTCTCCGGGCAAATTTGCTGGTGGTATTTACCGCATCATCCATCTCGGAAATATCGTGACCTATTAAATGTTTTTTTACTGTCATAGTTTAGCACTATTTTTAAAAAATTATATTTTAAAAAAATCCTTCCATACTTTTAGTAGCCTTTTTATCTAAAAAATTTTTAAAACCGTTTCAATAATGTTTCTAGAAAAAAAAAACACTACAAAAAAAATCATTTAAACAAAGTAAGTACTATTACTGTCTCTTTTAGTTTTTCAAAACTATCAAGCATTATCACTGAAAGTTTTTATGTAATTTTGAAAAATTTCAAGTACTTTTAAATACGAGTAATTTTTACGATATGCTAAATTAAAAAAAAAATTGATATTTGAGCACAAAAAGTCAACCACAATAATAATCTGGATATGGAGAGATTGGTTATTACAGCCGTAATCATTTGGACGTTGGATTTGGAAAACGACAAAGCGAAAATTGCTGCTTATAGACTGAGGATGATGGATTTTGATAATGGATATATTTTGTCTAGGACACAAACGAATTGCCTTATGATCGTATAGTATTGTTTCCTGCATGCATACTTGTTTATTACTAATTTTTTCTCTCTAGATGCACTATGGGCTGGCGTTCATAGATTTTTATGCTGTTAGGGAACGGTATGAACTGTTTGATGCAACCAATTAGAATGCATATTAGAGAAATTAATATATATATATATATATATATATATATTGACTCAAGAACTTATCTGTCACTTGTAAAATTTTATTTTTTATCTCGACTCGTTGATAGAGAATTTCTATTTCAACTTGGTTAATGGTGATTGTGTTAAAGTTTGTATTGTACCGATTCGTTATAACTATAATTGTTCACAGATGACTCCACGTTAAATTAAAATAAACTCAATTCAAACCATTATCGAATTGTATTAGTTTTAGTGATCCTTAAACATGTTATAGTATTCAAATCTTGTGGATTATGCTCCACTAACATAAAATAATCAACAATTCTCATGGTGTTTCAATTACAAGTTTGTGATTTCTGTGTAGCACAAAGGCTGATTAATCGGCGTATACACAGAGAATTCCTTATTCATGGCAAAAAATAACGAGAATGAATTTTTTTTTTTTTTTTGGTCAAACGAGAATGAAAAAAAAAAAAGGCCGGTGAAAAAATGTACACAAAGTACTGTTAGAAAAGATTATAAAAAAAAAAAAGTACTGTTAGAAAAGTTAAACCTAGGAAGATGAGTGGGACAGAGGCGAGAAACGGCGATAATACCGAGAGGTCTGTACAACCAATACAGGCGCGTACACGGACCTCTGCTCTGCCTCTCCCTCTTTTCGCCAGACATTGCAAAAATTGACAATGACATCAACTCCGTACCCTTTTTCCACTTGTCAGCCTCTCCTTCCATGGACCACAACCCAGTAGGGACCACGTTGAATCACGCGCCCTGATTATTAATTACGCTAAAATTTAGCAGGGAGCCAAGTCAGCCAAGCCCAAAGTTTTTTTCTCTTTTATCAAAAATGAAAATGACGAAGCTGGGGTGGGGGCCCAATTGGGCTGATGGGCCCACTTATCCTTGGTGGTGTTCGGTGTTGTCAGAACTATGGGACTCGGCTATGACTTTTTTGCTGTCCTCGTCTGGCCATCGAAGGAAAGGAAGAGCGCCGGCGGCTGCACTGCAGTTAATAATAATGACAAAATTGTGGCGGACGATGTATAATATTTTCGTACATAGTATTTATTATCATTGTAAAAATATTTTATACATGTTGTGAATTTACAACGTCGTTACTAAGTGACAGATTGTGTAAATCACATGATTTAAAGATATAAATTTTTTTTTTAATTTTGGGCGGAAGGGAATTAAATGGTAAGCATTGTTTCAAAAGTTACAGGTGGGAGGAAGGGAATTAAATGGCGATGCTGCAGCGGTTTGCTTTACTCCTCGAGCCCGCGCTGGTAAAAGCTACTAATAGTAAGTCAGTGGGGCTCTGCTCTGGGGGCCAGGGTGGCGACTGTTATGGTAGGAAGAGCAGCAGGAGCAGTGCTGTTCGTCGTCTGACCACGTGTCGTGACGTGCTTTGGTCCCCTACCCACTCATTCCCTCATGCTTTGCCGTCACTCCGACGGCAATTTTCTTTTTCTTTTTTAACATTTTGTAACCAGTAGTTGATTGGCTGCTTTGGCAATTTGCACTTTGCATGCTTTGACAAGGCCAATTTGCGAGTGATTTTCTTCTTTGAACTTTGGTCAAAAAAAAGAACTTCAATTTGCGAGTGGAGTGAGTGTTTGCTTAAAGTAGAAGACAAGTGTTCTCGTCCCATGTCGGTTAGCAATAAGGTAATGCACTTAGATTTAAATCTTACGAGTGCACCATTCAGTTACTAATTGGCTGAATGTGTATATCTTATGGGTTCCAACTTAAATTTAGTCTTTCCTGTGACCTTGAGTATTTTATAATATAATCTAACGAACTAATTTTCTTCTTGACCTCTGGTAAAAAGAGAACTTCAATTTGCGAGTGAAGTGAGTGTTTCATAATCTAATCTAACGAACTTAATTTCTTCTTGAACTTTGGTAAAAAAAGAACTTCAATTTACGAGTGAGATGAGTGTTTGCTTGAGATAAAAAAATGAGTGTTCTCGTCCCACATTGGTTAGCAATAAGATAGTGCCCTAAGACTTAAGTTCTATAAGTGCACCATTCAGTTATCAATTGACTGGATGTGTGAAGTGAGTGTTTGACTGAGGTAAAAGATGAGTGTTTTCGTCCAACATCGGTTAGCAATAAGGCAGTGCCTTTAGATTTAAGTTCCATGGGTACATCATTCAGTTACCAATTAGCTGGATGTGTGTATTTTGTGAGTCCCAACTTAGGTTTAGTTTTCCTTGTAACTTTGAGTGTTTCATAATATGATCTAACAAATTGATTTTCTTCTTGAACTTTGGTAAAAAAAAAAAAAAGACAAGTCCAAATTTATGTTCATTCTTAAGGTTTTCTTTTTTTATGTAGAAAATGGAACCTTAAATATCTCTACAATTCAGGTTCTTGCTAATACATCTTGCATTAGTCACCCCATGGATTTATTTATTCTAAGATACAGTAATCACGCCTCTGATTTTGAAGTATATATAGGGTCTATTCTCATTAGTTTTTTAAACTTGATTTTAGTTTATGAATTTTGAAAAATTTATGTTGTGATATTCTCAACTTCTTTTTTTTTAACTAAAATCAAGAACAACTAATTTTTAACATTTTAAAAATTAGTTTTTATAAGAATTCTTTAATTAATGCATTTCCACTTTAAGCAGAATCCAAAGAGTTGACTGCAATTATTCATCGGCCCAAGTTATACTCTGTGCGGTGTGCAACTGCAATTGTATCCATGTTTATAGGTCAACGAACTATTTTAAAGTAATTTTGTTTGATTGTGAACACACTAGTCACGACAATTCGAAAATCAGCATCTTAGTTGGATTTATCTTCACTAACCATAAAGGTTAAATAGTTCATGTTGTTGACAATTAACATTATTATTATTATTTTTGTGAATTTCGCGTGTTATTTTGTAAATGGTAGGAGTAAATTGGTTTGAATGGTCATCTTAAGTTGACAAATTCTGCACGAAAATCTAGACCGATTAAACAGTAACCTCTGAAATTTGTCATGCTTTTGGTGTCCTAAAATTTGATTGATTGAGATATGTGGGGTTAAAGGCAATCAACACTAGTGTTTGAAATTTCGGCATTATCCCACTTGTTCTACATCCGTATGTGTTGAATTAGTTACCTACATTTTCCCAATGGTCCTTGTTTGACAAATTGTTTCCGCGATAAGGACCGATAACTTCGCAGATAATTTTGCTTGAACAAACGAAAATAGATAACTGGTCTGGAAAGCTACCATTCCTAAGTTAAAGAATTAATTGTGATGGAATCGTACAGTTGATCGTAGTTTAATGTGTAATATGCAAGTTGGGAAACAACTGGACGGATTAAAACGTATGAGATTTTTGTTTCAATCTCGTCAATACTCAGCGTATTTGTCATCAAATACTAGTATAAAGATTGGTAAGATTTCCAGCATAGGACATCGATGTCACACTTTTCATCAAGAATTTTATATTTACCATGGTTAGTGAGCAAGTGTTTAACAACTTCTAATGTAACCCATCGCGTGTACCGGTTCACGTATATTAAATTTAGTCTATGATTTTTGTAACAAAAAGGTATCTATATTTAGTGAACATTTGGTACATATAACAAAAAAATATTCCACCTGATTAAAAAGAAGAATTTAGCAATTTTATAACATAGAGAGAGACAATCAGCTATTAACTTAAAAGGCCGGACACAACTAACCCTGAAAGTTACTTCATCAAAGCTACCGTAAAGATAATACGTTCTTGTCAAACAGATATGGTCCGACTTTTAACCATGCTGGGATTATTTCGTACTATACTTCGAATTGAGTATTCCCCTCATTAGCTGACGATTCGATCATCGTTTTACAAAAGTGATACGACAAATAGTTGCTCAAAGTTCAGAAGAAGAAAAAGTTTGAAGTACTCAACTGGCGTTCAAAATGGAAGAGGCGGCGGCTTTTGTCACTTCTGATTTTATTATCTGATGACAATGCTCCCCATAAAACCAAAAGTTATTGTACTGGTAACACTCCACAATGATTTATCAAATTAATTCTTTTTGATTCTTTATCAGCAACATAATGTAGAGATGAAAGCTCTCTCATTTCTTGGGCTTCTCCAAGATCCCATTTCAGAGTTTCTAGAAAAATAATTATGTGTGAAAGAATAACACCCGAGGGTAGTAGGGGTGGGCAAAAAAACTTGATGACTCGAAAGTACACTTGCCTGACTTGACCCAATTTTAAAAATAGAGTACTCGAAATTGTTTCCCTCAGCGAATCAGCTTAAGGTCAGATACCTGTAAATTTCGTATGAGGATATGGGTTAGAAAAATAAAAACTTACGGGTACTAGACCCGAGCAAATAATTATATAAATATTAGAAAATAAAAGAGCTTTATGGTAATTTTAATAAAACTATTAAGAGCATTTGGACAATTAACCAAACGTCTGTTTCTTTTGGGGGTCGTTCGGATATATGCACACAATCGTGGTCCGAATGTCCGCTTCACAAGCTGTCGTTTGGTTTTGTTTTTCGCTAAACTCCAGATGCGGATGATTAGCCTGATGTTCGCTTCCTTTGGGGGGTTGTTCGCTCCAGTTTTTTACATTTTATTTTCACTTATTTTTATTTTTAACTAATTTTACTACAACTACACTTTGGTAGAACGTTATTATACATTGTTACTAGTTTGTTAATCATCAAAATCGAGATGAATTGAGATTATAAAGTGAGTGATTTCAATTAGTAACATGAATTAGTAGATATTTACGATTTTTTTGAGAACTAAAGAAGTGAGGAGAATTTTGACAGGCTTTGGACCGTGGTGTATAATTTTTTTTTTTGTTTTAGTCTAGCCACGTAGCTATTACAAACTTTAGTGAAAAAAAAAAAAAGGAGGCGGGTCAGGTACTTTGTAACGTACTCCTATTTATTGGGTACCTGAAAACACTACGGTTGATTTAGGATAAAAAATTACTGATCCAATAAATTAAGGTCCGGTCAATTAAATTCTCTTATGGTCAGGTATCCGATCTATGCCTACTCCTAAAGGGTAGGTAATGAAATAAGGAGCCATTTCCAAAGAGAATCTGTCAAAACTAATGTGGTCCCTTTTTTCCTATGCTTTCACGTACTACTAATTTGCTCAAGCTGAAGCCATTCTATTTCACCTAATAAAATTCTGTTTTCACACCATGATTTGAAAACCAATGTCTCGTGACTGTCTCCCATGGCTATCTATCTGTGTAGTCTGCTCCATCTTCGTGTTACTTTGGTATCCCAAAGGCACAACTAGAAAAAGCTTTCAACAGGGCTACTCCAAATTGTCAGTGGTCCCTTTTGGATCTCTCGTACTCATTATTCCAATTCACCCCATCAGAGGTTTGATTCTGCTACTCCCATAAGCAGTACATAATTTTGTGAGTGCTAACCTTTTTTACGAATCCTGTTGCGCGGTTCATCATGTTTGCTCCACGCGTACGATACTAATACTTCTTTTTGACCTTTTTAGACCTATCTAACAAGGCTCTGTTTGCCTATTTGTCAGTGGTCCCCTTCTTTGTACTTGTGAATCTTATCTCCTTATCAATTTGTATCATCCAAACAATTTTTCTGGTCGGTGGAGCCCCGCCATAAATTTCTGCAGCACACTCTGGCAAATAAAACTGAAAAAGGCTCTTAACCCATAAAATGGTCACAACTCACGAGTCCATAACTGTATGAAACCTGTAACTGTTTTCCTGCCGTTGCTTGGGCTACTGTTTCATGGGCCAATTCGCACATTGAAATTAATTAGGCTACAGATTTAGTACATTTGCTTTTTATCCAAAAATTATTATCATACCAAAGAAAGACGTCATGAGGAGGAGGAGCATATGCTGGGGGATATTCTGAATTTCTAATCCATCTTCAGTTGTCCTATGTTTCATTGTTAATAATTATGTAATTAGTTAATTTATTATGACCAATTAAGTTACCTCGTGTATTCTCTTAAAGTTTTGGCCAGTATCCATTCATGTAAGAGATAGTTTAACAATTAAGGAAAGATTCTCATTCTTTTGATTTTTATTACCTTTATTTTCATTTTCAGTTACTCTGTAGCTTATAAGAGAAGAGAAGAGCATATGTCTTAAATGGACTTTTGAGCTTCAATAACTGAGGCATCAGATGACAAATCCGAAGGGGATGTAAGCACATAAGCTGGACGGTAATGAATAAATAGAAAACGGGTTGTCGTGTACCTTATTTATGGTTGAGGCATTGCACTGCATGTCCCAAAATACTTATTTTGTACCCATCACAGCTTACAATATTTGGGCTGCAATAAGGAAACAGATATGCTATAGGTCTGTTGGACACTTGCCCTTACTTGGACGAGCATCAGAGGCTTACAATCTTCAATTCATCTCATCAAATCCGCGGTCTTCCTACCCATAATTGACAATGTACCGTTGAGAATGGGAAGAACAGAATTTGGAAACTCTTATGGACAACGAACAATCATTGCATGACTCTTTCTTTGGGAATGATATATATTCTGGGGGTGAAAACAGCTAGTATTTGTGTTAGCGCCTTTTAATTTGTGTAGTGCACAGCTGCAGTTGCGATGATAATGCCGTCTCTCTATGTCCATATTATACATTAGTATGACTCCATCAAAGACGCACCAAAAGATTGACATGGCCACTCCCGTGGTCTCTGTCTTCTTTCTCCATTCTCCTTCATTTTTATTTCCTTCTGTATTCAAAGTAATTGTGATTGGAATGAATTTTATACATGTCTTTTTGAGGGATTATATAGGGATGGGGAATATTATGTTTAGAGATACAGATGACTGCTGCTCCTAAGTAGATTAGGTACAATGTTCTTCCTGTTGTTGTTGTTGGCTTTTTTCTTTTTTTTTTTTTTTTGGGGAGGGAGTTCTTGGTGTTGTTATGTTGTGGAAATGTGAAATATCTTCTCTAGGACTTCTGTTTTCCTGACTTTAGGGACTAATGTATGCTGAGAGCGACCAATAGAGTTAGAAAAATAAAAGGGAATCAGTTGAGTTCGCTACTATCTTGGCTGTGTTTCTTCTGGCTACATTTGAAGGAAGCATCATCTACATTCCGTTCATACTCCTGAGAAGATATCCAAAGACTACATTGTTAAATGTGGTAAAAAAATATAAGTAATAGTTTTGATTGCAAAGATTGAGAATGCTCACTAGAGGACACACACACACACACACATTGTCATATAAATTTTCAATCTTTCTTGTTCTGGTTATAGAAGTCCATATCTTTTTATGTCCGTATTATAAATTCCAAAAGTCAAAATTTTTTATTAAACTTTACAAACGGCAGCAAGAATAGTCTATCAATCTTTTAGTATCCTGTTTTATCATTTTGTTGAGATTCTAACTTCTTTAAAATAACGTAAGATGGAGCATGACATTTCAACTACCAACCCAAAAAAAAAAAAAATCTCTCGTTCAGGACGCATATATAGTTTGACAATATAATCTGAAAAAGAGAATTATAGCCTTTTCTTCTAATGGAAGTACAGGATATCATTTATCAATCTGCCTCACACCCTTTTCTTTTTTTAAATTCAAAAAGTTGAGGATCATAAAAAATGGCAACAAGTGTCCTAAATCTTGTTAAATGGTTTTTTCTTCTGGAGGCACATCTTAGATATACTAGAAAGAAAGATAACGAATTTAAAAAAAAAAAATGCTTACACTTCTAATTTATTTTAAAGAACTTAAAAATGTCTCAGGTCCATCCTGACGATAATGGAGAAGATCTTATATTCACGTATTGTGTGCATCATACAAACAATCGTCTGCAATTTCGAAATCAACCAATTAATGTGCAAGTAAAGAGGAAGTAAGAGAGAAAGATGCTTGAATAAGATCTTGCAAACTTTCCAATTAAATTCCAGGCCAAAAATGCATTGGAAGGAAATGGTAAAGTCATGGGTTTTTACTTCTTACTATTAAATTTCAGAGTAAATTATCTCATCACATTAGCCAGCATTGCAGCCAAACTTTCTTGTAAATTTTATTATCTTGTTAGCCCCGGATGTACCTGTGCGGTTTTAATTTTTACCCATATCAAAATTATATTTCAAATTACTTCCTCGAAAAAAATTGAATATAGTAGTAGGAGTAGTTCATTAAATTTTTTTTGAAAATGACTACTGATATAATTAGAAAGAGGTTTGTTCTTTTGTCATTTACTTGAATAAATCATAAAATTTGTTAACGAATGAAACTTGGAGAGAGAGTACAATTACAGGTGCCAGCGCAAAATTAAGGGTGTGGGTGGGCTGGTTGCCGAGTATGATGACAGAGGTCCAAAAAATGGGCTTGACAGCTGTTATTCGGAGGAGGCCCATTAGTATCTCCGAATTTGTCCCACATCGACTAAATAACTACAATCGCCTCAGCATATTTTATGTCCACCCTACTCGGTTTTTCGTCCCTTCGGGGACATCCGATAAAATTGGAACGATACAGAGAAGATTAGCATGGCCCCTGCGCAAGGATGACACGCACAAATCGAGAAATGGTCCAAATTTTTTTGACAAATTTGCACCTGCACTCTGGCCTTCACTACCGAAAACCGTACCTGTTTGCAGCTTTCCAAAACGCTGTCCTGCTGCAAACTGACATCTGACTTTCTCCTATGGTACTTTGATTTTGACAAGGATGCCATTTTTAGCCTAGCCATTGGTATATTTCCAAGTTCACTTTGGATACTGACATTGGTCTGCATTATGCCGTGATTGTGAAATGTTGTCTGTGCTTTGCTGATTGCATTCAAAAAGTTTTCATTCAATTGCAGTACGGGTTTGGAGTTGCCCTTTTTAATAATTTTCGAAAGGAAAGAACTCTCGCTCGTAATGAAGACAGAGGCCCTTCAATTTGTACAGACAACATAAGCATGCTAAAAGTGTTCCCAATTTCTGGTGGGTTTTGTTGGAGAAAACATAACTGGGGATTTTAAGACGAGGTAAAAGGCTTTAATTAAAGCTTAAAGCTTCTGAAATACCGTCCGCACGTTTTAGTTGCTTATTACAATGCGTTCTTGTTGTACTAAATTGTGATGTTAGTGTTGCATATTATAGGGATATCCATCTTGGGATTCTCTAAGTCGTAACGCAGATATTAAAATTCATCCCTCATAAAATAATTGTATGGCAAAATATAGCAGAAGAAAAGGTCGTTGACGTGTACGGTGTAACCAGCCTTTGATATATCCAGCAACCAAGAGCAAAAAGGCAAGAAAGAGGATAAAATAGAGAAAACTAGATTGCGTACTAAACGTTAATCAACGAGCGGTAAAGCAAAATCTATTGCTTCTGCCGGGTACAGAGAGCAAAATCTATAGTGGATATATCCACTAGTACATTGATAGGGTCAAATGTAATACATTGAAAATAAGCTTCTCTATTCAACTTTTTATAATTTTTAAGAATTAGCAATTCTTATCAATCAATGTCATCATTTGCTTAAGCTATTGAAATTAAGGTCATGCTATGAATTTGAATTTCGGAAAGCACACTTCCTCAAGAATACCGTTTACAATGACTAAGTCAATACGATTGGTTAGAAAATCATTTCCTTGGTAAACATCTTGAATTCAAGTAGTATAAGCTAGCTGGATGGTATGTCTACTAATTTGTTCCCAATCGTGTTTAGGGTAAAACTAGTAAGTTGTCCCCCCTCCCTCTCTCTCTCTCCTCCTTTCCAAATAGTAATTTGTTTGTAGTATGAGTATCTTCCCATTATGCCGTTTTGTAGTTAAATTATGTTTGGTTGCCTATGAAGTTACCATCATCTTCTTATTTCTCCTCAAGGAATTGGGAACAAAATTTCTCAAGGAGTCCTCTGGAGCCAGTACGTGGCTTCTGAGTGTAGTTCTATGAAATGTACATTTCACAAAGTTCATTTCAAAGTGTTGCAAGATGCTTCCTGAAGAAAACCTCTTTTTGCTAATAAGTAGAATACCTAAAATACTCAAGGAGGTATGCTATTTGGCATCTAATTATCACCGAAACATGCAAACAATATATTACCTACAATGCATTTCATTGATATTCAGGTACATGAAAACAGAACATATCTTCCCAAACTGGATTCTTAATTGAGCACCAGCTTCTTTCTATTCTGGCAATTAATTAGCATCACATTCAGCCACTCAGGTGCACATTATTTAGTGCCAACCGTCACGGTCTTAACTCCCATTCACTAGAATATTAAATGAAACTTAACTGTCACAATGATGGTCATCACTCCTCCAATCCATGGACGACGGATTCATCTCCTTTTCTTTTTCCCTTATTTGTTACTGATCATTGGATCGTTCATTAGGCATTAAGCCTGCTATTGCATGATCCTTGAGTCATCAACCAAAGGATTTGTATCTTGCTGCTAAACATGGCAGGTTGTGGCCGCATTCCTCAAAATATCCCACCAATAAACGAAAGGGGCAAATTATGAGTTTGGTTACACTTTAAAGAAAATGAAAATGGAGCCGACAGGATTGGTATAATTGCAATTGTTTGATCCCAATATTTGATGATAAATTAATTAAAGGGGAATCGTATCAGAAACAAAAAAACAATTAACAAGACAAACCGACCCGTGATCTTCCCAAAAGTAAAATTTAGTGCAAAGTAAATGCGGTTTTGACGGAAAACAAAAAAAGAAAAAAGAAGGATCGTTGTTTTACACGCCTAAAATGGGACCCGAAAAAGAAAATCTAGAGAGAGGTGCGCATGCATTTTCTCCGGTCTTCCCAAGCAAACTTGTTTACAGCACTTTTCTTCTTTCTTTCTTTCTTTTTTTTATTATTTTTTGTTGATTTCTTTTTCTTTGTCGTCTGTCTATCTAGGGTTTCCCAGCTGGAAACTGGGACGTCCGAGACAACATTAGTACCTGGGCCCTGTCCAACCACACACTTTTTTACCATTGCAAAGGTAAACCATGTAGCAAATTGAATAGCACAACACAACATTTCTTTGGCATTGCATTTGCTAAGATAAATTTTGAAATAACTTTGATTAGTTGTGAATCAAAATTAACGTCAATTTTATTTGTTTATCAATTTCTTTTGATAATTAACTTTGAGTTTAACAATATCCTACGTACCCGAGAATGTTGCTTTGCATAAGCATTGGGTTTAAATCCACTTGCTCCATAGTACATGAGATGAAACACTTGGGAAACTGAAAGAGAAGATTCTAAATTTGCATACAATTAACGTCAATTCATCAGTCAATCATTTTTTCTTTGCCTTCATAAATAAATTTGCATTTTGCACTTAGCCCATGTAATCAAAAAGCACATAAACCAGATATACAACCCAAAAACCATCATTATGAGTCAAAGATCTGGCAAAAAACTACTTTCTCAGTGTCAATCTTCAACACATCACCAAATTATTTCAACAAAGAAAACATCAAAATCAAACCTTACAACTAACAATTATCATCTGGATCACAAATCATAATCTTCCTCTTTACACAAAACCAACTGGGACCTCCTGGTCTCCGCCGCCACTGCCCCTAAAGCCGGTGAAGAACAAGGCGAGGGAGAGGAATTATAGTTATTATAATTACCATTAGCAGCCGCCATTAAAGCCAAACAACCTTCACTCCACGAACGCCTAATCGGATAAGAGACGTTATTATACTTGGACGCATGGCTGCAATGACCCCGAGATTTATGTAAAGCGCAGCTGCAATTACGATGGTAAGGTCTTCTCTGGATCCCCAAATCTGAGCCGGAAATGCACCCGTCGAATACGCCCCGGAGGATTCCGTCGCCGGCAGCTCCTGTGGCCATCTCCAGTTGTGGGGTCTCTTATTTTTCTTCTCTTTCTCTCACTTCCTTCCGCCGTGAGAGAAAAAAAAAAGGTGGAAATGGCGTTTATAAAAATGGAGGACTGGAAAGTTATATATGGGATGATGACGAAAACGGACGCTACAGCGGCTTATGAGGAACTAATAGATCCTTAAATAAACGAAACCAAATATTAGCAGCGTTGTACGAGCCGTAAAGCTCGAAACTTTGTGGAACTTGACGCTTCCTTGTGTAGGTCATAGTGTCTTAACTCTTAAGTAGTAGTAGTAGTACAACTGTATGTGGGGCCTTCTAGGCAACTAGTCCTCTACCTACCTACGAGAGATTTTTAGATTGACCGATTTTATATTCTTAACTTATAATTTAAAAGAGTACCACGTAAATATAATAATATATATTATGAATAAAAAAAATAATTAAACAAATTTATATGATTTTATTTTATATCACAAAGTCTGCAAGTAGCATTGTGAACTGAGTACATTTAAAAATTTTTCCATTGGCTAGTAAAAAGGTGGACTTGCTGCATGTCTGCAACTTGTTGCTGCCTGAGGTAATTTCGTGGGTAGGAGAGAAATTTGGTTTTAATTTTGTTTTGGGGTTGGGAGAAACAAACAAAAAGAGTTGGGCAATTCGGCAAGCTAATGTAGTAGTATTAGTTTGACTTGAATTCTTAACAAATATACAGATAACTCTATGATATTTTACAATGATATAATAACCTCGGAATTTTTTTTTAATCAATAGAATGAATACTCTCCGCTAATGTATCATGTTATGATGGTATTGTGAAAATTTTCAATTCGATATATTCTAATCGCAATTATGTAAATATCTTTCACTAAAATTTCAAGATGTAATGATGGTAGGTTGATTACCAAAATTAATGTGAAAGATGATCGATGGTATTACTAAATTTGCATAATATGGATCGTCGAAAACACGTACGGTGTGAATTTGTTATCCAGATGAAGTATTAAAAAAAAAAGAGTGATCATATGATCATAATCTTTGCGTGGCATTAGAGTCATTTATCGGCTTGCTTCAACAGTGCAAGAATGCAGTTATATGCCGGGATCATATTCTTTCACTGTTGGAACCGTTTTGTTTAGAATCTCTTAATTTTCTTTCGCATTACTTTATTTACTATTATTGAGGTGAGAAACTAGCAAAGCGTGACACTAATCACGAATTAACTTCCATCGAAAAGTTGTTTAAGTGAAAGAAACGTTATTTTTTTCGATCATAGTCACAAGTATAACACTGAGGAAGCACCGACCAGAAGATGGGATAATTAGTGTATACAACGTTCACCAACTAATTCAGGTGCAAGTAATTAGCGACATGGTTAGATTTTTCTTCAACAACTCTTATGGGGACTTGAATGAGGAAAATTCAGTTGCTTGAGAAATTGTTTTGGGGCAAGCTTTAGGAATCGTGCAGTTAACAAACTTCACCAATTTCAGTTTGGAAAATTTGTGTGTGGAATTTTATTTCGTAATGGATTACCACGATTCCCACGTTAATGGCGCAAAAAATTAGTGGTAAGCCTAATTCACAACTACTTACACCTATTATACATATTGCTTTGCACAAGTGCAACTTGGATAGTACAAGATATCAGGTGTGATACCAGATTTTTGACCGTGCTTGATACTCTATAGTGTATGCACATATACTCATCTTGCATAAATAAGAGCAGGAAACTAGAAATGAGATAAAAAATTTGAGAATTTTCTTGTTTTTAAATGTCATTATAATTTTTGAGATATAAAATTCTCTATACAATTTTGGATTGTATACTCGCGCATAATTATCTTTACGTGTAAAAAAAAAAAATTACATTGATAGAACTAGAAGTTTGAATAGATGTTTTTATATGTACGTAATATATAAATAATGTTATGTTGTTAAAAATCTTTACACTTGCAATCCAAACGAAATAAATTATCTTTGGGTTATGACAATTATAGTTCACGTCATCTGCTCGTGTTCTCAGACAAAAGCACAACGAAAGAGGTTATATGCTTTTAACTTGGGTCCAACAATGTCTCAATCGGAGGATTCTTGGGCGAAGTTCAAAAGTAAGACTAGAAACATGTTTTATAAATGGGCCTGATTAGAACTCGTCTGCAATCTACGCTACTGTCCAAGGGAAAAAAAATTGTAGTGCAGCCTTTGTATTGACCCGCTTCCCCTCATTGCTTACTAAACTTACAATTTCCACACGCAACAACCACCCTCGAAAATAAGCTCTAAAATAGACATAAATATGTCAAAATTTGCAAACATTCGAGGTGATTTTTCTGCAATTACATCACAAATGGCATATGATAAATGCCAGGAACTAGCTAGTATGTCCAGAATGTATCTCGTGGTTCACATTCTTTATATTATATGTTTTGTAGCACGTCAAATAGTGAGTGAGGTCCATGTTCTTAGTTTCCCTTTACGTTCGTTGATCAAATGGAAAGTTCAAGAACACAAGAACTATGTATGAGTATGAGTTACCTTCGAGGTCTCTTGTTGCTTTTCCTAGGTAAAGTGACAGTCTGATGTACCCTCCCACCTCCGAACGCCCAAGAACTCAACAAGAACTATGCTTAACAGTAGGATCTGAAGTTCACAGTTTAGATGTCTCTATAACAACAAAGTATCCCCACGAATGATGTTATATTAAATAGGGGATCAACCAATTAATTAGCTAGACAAATTCAGCACCACGTATATATTCGGCACGGAAAGATAATAGAAGAGAAAATTTATATTCAAACTGTCAATTTATATCTGCAGCAATTTTGTACTAATAAAATATAAAAGTTATTGTGCATGTAAAAACTCTTCTTTTTTTTTTTTTTTTTTACTTTTAATTCCTCGTTAAGTTAAGTGTACGTCACAACACGGCTTTTAGTCCACTAGGCACTGTGAAAATTCAAATTTACTGTTAATTGATCCCTACTATTGACTGAATGAAGCCCAAATTTTTCTCAACTCTCTTGTCCATTGTCATAGATCATTAGGGAACTTGCTATACTTGTCACTACCTCAATTCATGATTAATAGGCCAAACCATGACTGGGTTAGGCCCAAAAGGTGTTTCTTGTCCATTGAAAACAGATAGATAGGCAATCTTCAAAAACATTTTATGGCATAAATGTTGTCCATAACATATAGACTGAAACAACCTGGGTTTCAACAAGGTCTTAAAAAAAGTATAAACCAACTTGCACCTCAAATGACGAAACAGAGAATGCATGCGCTCGGGCCCAAATATGTTCCCTTTTAAGGCCCTTTTACCGGAGACAAGACAACCATGCCTCCACTTCATGATCTTAAACGACATTATGCACTGTCGTTTAGGCCAGCAATTTTTTTTCCCCAGCGTCCGTGGGCAACAAGCAAAAACGGAGTCGCATCTACGGGAATGATTCCCTCGTATCAACAATAGGTTAAGGGGCGCTTGGTTCCGGAACCAGAATCAGAGTCATTCCCTTAGAATTAGAATTAATTTTTTTATTTCAATATCTTATTTGCTTGAATGTCAGAATCAGAATTATTTATTTTTGAAAAATTTATGATTCTAAATCATTTAATTTTATTAATTAACAAATAAATGATGATGTTTATTAATAGTTTATCATAATTGAGAAATAAAAAAAAATCAAAGTTGTAAAATTTTTAAAAATAACTCTGATTATCTCTAATTTAGTCTGGCATTAAAAAAATTTCTAAATTTTTAAAAATAATTCCAATTCTTATTCTTTCTAACCAAATAGTTGCAAGAAATTTATTTCAATTCTTAATTCCCATGAACCAAACAGTCCCAGCCCCTGCCAGCGTTCTGCGTCCCATACACCACCTCAGGACAACGCAGAAAATAATTGTACGTCAAGTTCAAATCTTGACTCTCTACACCAATTCATAGGTACAACTATTATCCATCCAACAAAGCCAAACTCCCCCACCCCACAAAGCTCTCATTACCTCTTTCATTGATCCAAGTACGTCACCCGTCAAGGCCTCAACACCTCAGCCCCACCGCCGTCCCCTACAACCACCGCGTCGCCGCCGCCGCAGCACACGGAGCGTAGTAAACTCAGTAAGGATGGGAGGAGGGAACAAGAAAAGGTATAATAAAACTAAGAGCCGTAAACCACCGCACCCTTCTTCTTCATCGGTTCGAGCCCTTTTCGTGGAAGGTGGCGTCCTAGCCGATTGGTCGCCTTCCTTCAATTCTCCTCCTTCCAGAGGTCTCTTACAATCTTTGTTTCTGGTTGTTATTTATTAGTGGATTTTTTATTAAAAAGCATTGGATTTTATCTTTTTCCGAACTTCAGGGAAGAAGAATTCAAATGGTGGAAACGGGAACGGATTATCTAGTTCTGCCTCAAGATCAAGTAATAGTGGAAAAGGAAGGAAGAAATCGAGCTTGGGCTTGGGTCATGGATCGGGTTACAGAAGCGAATCTAACAAGAGTAGAGGAAATGCTATTGGTTATGAGTATCCTTCTTTTGATCCTCAGGTAAAACTATATTAGCACGTGGTTGTTTGCAAATTTTGGGGCTAATTATTTTTTATGTGCAAATTTAGTTGATATACCTAAATGCTGTATGAGGTTTTAAACTGAATTCTAGGTAGAGTTGAGCTGTATTTTAGGCCGTTGAAGCTGTTTTAACAATTGGGATTGGTTCACGATTATTGATATGCCTTCTTGAGCTGGGATTGAAGTTTGTGAGTGAATTACTTTTAGAGTCAAGGAAGAATATCTAATTTGGTTGAAAGGTTGAATTTTTTTCTCGAACAAGATTTTTTTTTAACTATTTGCAGTATGCGTGTGTTTTGATTTTGAAAATTACGGATTGTGTCATGTAGTATGAAGTAGCTGACTTGAGTTTTATAATCAATATTGTCAACACGAGTTGTTTGGTTCTTATAATAAATGCATTTCTATGAAGTTTTGATATTTTGAGAAGTATAATGAAGATTTGTGATTCTGACCTTTTAATCTCTCGCTGATTTAGAATTATTTGAGGCTTTTTTCAGGAAGGTTCATTATCCGATGGAGATGAGGAGCAAGAGAGCAAGGTAGATACTTCATGTCCCATTGTTCTGGTTCGCTCTGAGGAGAACCCAATTGTTGCCTACGTAGATGAGGGACCAATCAAGGATACCCAGGGCGCTGAATATACTTACGATTATAGTTCAGGTTTCACATTAGATGAAACCTCTCACAGAGGTTTGGGTTTCTGTAATGAAACAGAAGGTAGTGTGGTTGGTATTGGAACGTATTCCAAACTAGAGGGAAAGGAAGGTTCTTATGTTGAGCCATCATTCTCTGAGGAGGAAATTAATGATGACGATGATACTGGCAGTGGTAGTAGTGGTGATGAATTTCTTGCTGAGACATTATCTCCAGAGGAGAATCCTGGATTTTTGTCCATTGGTGGTCTGAAAATATACACCCAAGATATCATGGATGCTGAAAGTGATGAAGAAGTGTTGCTGGATGAAGAAATCTCGGAGTCTTCCCAATCAGGGGATTCCTCCGAAACGTCTGATAGTGAAGAAATATCTGACAGTGGTTCAGATATTGATGATGAGGTTGCTGCAGATTACTTTGAAGGCATTGGTGGGAGTAAAAATAGTGTAGATGTAGATCAGCTAGTGGGGCGGAATCATAGTTCGACATCTGATAATGGTCATCCCATTGATAGTTTTGATGAGACCTTGGACAAGTTTGGCGGCATTGCCCTTCAAGAAGCATCAAGAGAATATGGCATGATGAAGCATCATTCTGGCAGAAAGTGTCGTGTCCAAGATCGCAAATTTTCAAATGGCAAGTATGCTTGGTCATCAGCTTTGGATGACACAATGTTTGTAAAGGATCCAAGAAGTACTTCTGGAAAAAAGAAGCATGTTGCCAAGTTTCCTAAGTCTTGGCCTTTTGAGGCTCAAAAGTCTAGAAAATATGGGAATACTCCTGGTATGGACCTTTACTACAATCATTTGTATATAATTTATATGATGTCTGTAGTTGACCATTCTCACATCAATGCTTTCCATACCACCCAATTCTATGCGGTTTAGTTTCTTTCTTTATTTGAACGGCCATCGTATAGCCTAAATTTGATTTTGGAGATCAATATTATAGCTGCTAATAAATTAGAATTTTATATATGCATCCATACTGTTGTCTCCGTGATGGCACAACACACATGTCTGTCTTTTCGTTTGCATTTTAAGTTGTTCCTCCGGCTAGGGTATGCCTTTGGATGGCATGTGAATTGCACTCATAACTTTACTTTCTGCTAGCATTTGAAGTTGTTCCTTCAGTTAGGGTATGCCTTCATATGGCATGTGAATTAAAACCATAAAATTGTGTAAAGATGCAGAATATATGTCAAGAAATATATGTCTTAACAAGCTTACACTATTTTCAATGAAAATCTACTCAATACGCTGAGCAACAAAGAGTTGCAAAATGTGTTCTTATACTGAAAGTTCCAAAGGCCTTCTGTTGACACCCTTTCCTCCTCTCAATTTGCCTTCTTAAGTGGGCTATACCTCTTAAAATTCCATCTTGATGGGGGAGTTGTTTAAGTATGCTTGATTGCAAACTAATATTATTGACCCTAATGACTTTCCTGTGAAAGAATTATTAAGCGATATCTATCTTCCGGCGACAGAAATACTGTTCAACTTTGATTCAGCTCAAGAAGCCCTCTTCGTTGATATTGTCTTGCATTCTTTTAGACAATTGTTACAGAAAGAATGGGAATATAGGCACCATGTTAATAAGCATAAGCAGTTTGGCTGGATGAATTTATTTTAAATTTAGTGCTTTTAAAAGTATTAAGCCTCGTCTCCAATTCCCTGAATACAATTAACCAAAAAGCTTATGATATGAGAAACCTCAGGGAACAAGAGTCACATAATTCTGAAATTTAATCTCGTAACAACTCATTTTTGCAAGGAAGATAAACATCATTTGTTCAAAGTTGGGGATTTTTTGTCAGGAAATTGTACTTTGCATGTTTGTAAGATTTATGTATAGAAGGTGAATCTTTTGGTTGCAGCAGGAATTGTTTATCTTTTGAAAATTTGAGTGTATCGTCCTTTACTTTTCATTTGAAATTCATTTTGTTGCTTTTTGTGGAACTGCAAGCAGCAAAGTAATGCTGGCAAAGTTAATATGGAAGTCATGGGGTTTTTTCTTTCGTCGAATAGTTTGTTAATAATCCTGAGAAAAATCTCCTGTGACAGTATTCAAAGCAATACATTTTCTAGACGGTAAATACAGCATCCTTAATGATGTGGATTAAGTGATAACATTTTAATGCCATGCATATACATCTGATGAATGATTCCAGATGAAAAGAAGAAACATCGAAAGGAAACGATTGCACTCAAGCGTCGGGAGAGAATGATTCGCCGTGGTGTTGATCTTCAGGAAATAAATTTGGTAAGAGAAATGTTCATTTTTTTGGGGGGAAACTTTTTTGAAGGATAAGTATTAATTGCTTTCAACTGAAGTTTGGTTTCACTTGTTACACCATACATTATTTGTGATGTCCAAGTCTGCTATGAAAAGATCTTCATATGTTGGTTTTCAGGCATGAATTGCACATCCTGATGAACAGTGTATCCCGTTCCTTAAATTAGCCCCATATGCGAGTTATTGTTTAACCTTTTTATCAGCCATTACTTTTCATACATCATTTTTTATCATATTGTCTGGCTGCATTCTCCTTTTGCTTGGTCATCATCAATTCTTTACTTTATTGTCTTCCTTTTATTTTCATTTAGTCTTTGGTACATAAAACATGAATAAGATTATATTCGTGGATCTTGTAGTATATTAACCATTGACATTGTCGTAGGTTGTAGATACCTTTCAAATTTCTGTGGTTGGGAGCATGGTGGTAAATCCAATACACTCAACGTACAAGAGTACTGGAGCGATGTCTAGTTTATGCTGCCTAATTAACTAACTAGTTGGTGGTTATTTAGATCATTCTAATTTTGAGCAGTGAAGATGCATGAGGGCCAGATCTTGAACTGATACTATTTTCTAGTTGCAACTGGTGACTTGGATGCCTTATATTCTGGCTCTCTGGACAATTGATTGGTCATTAGATTTTTTATGTATAATTTCCTAAATATTGTGATCGAAAATTTTGGAATTAAACAGGACAAGGTTGTGACTGTCTGGACTTTGAAATCTAAAATTAGATTAGTTATTGAATTATAAAGTGATAGTATAATCAATTGACAAATATATATTATTTTAAACTGTAGAAACTGCAGCAGATGGTTTTGGATGGAGTTGAGATATTGTCATTCCAGCCCATGCATTCTCGAGATTGTTCCCAGGTATTGACTTTCTGAAATTTTATTTCAAGCTCAATATTTTGGTTAAGTATGTCAATTTGTTCAGTCTGAAATAAGTTGCTCTATAAAATATCTAAATTTCAAAATTTTTTTACTTCTAGAGTATGAATCCTTGCAATGGTAAGAAGATTTTGGCTTTAGACTGGTGGACTCTTTGATGGCATAGATTTGGTATTAATATTATTACAGTACAGAAGTTGATGGTCCGATAGCTTCTTAGACCTGCTTCGGATGCCTTTCTTCTTTATCATCTTAACTTCATCCATAACATATGCCGAATTGGGTGCTCAGTTTAAGTTTATCTTGGACTATGTAATCCTGCTAAAGAAAACTATCAATTGGACAAGAGATTTTTGTCTAAAAACAGTACTCCAATAGTAAAAGTGAATGTTCAATGAGCTTCCCAAGTGCACGAAATGCTTTGCATTTTCTCTGACGCTAAAGTAATCCAGAAAAGACAAGAAGGTATCAGGTCCTAAGATTCAGTCAACCTTTGATCTTCCGGGTCGATTCGGGGCCATCAGCCACAGTTAAAAAAATCAAAAGAGAACACATTTTCTTGCAGAAAGATTGCACTTTCAGTCCTATGTTGATTCAGGGATAACTTGTAATTTACCCACCTAAAAAAGCAAAAATGCAACTGTTAACTGTAGAGTACCGTGACGTGTTGTTCACTTCAAGAAATAATTTTACTGGTTTGTGTGTAAATAGGTCCAGAGGGTGGCAGCAATATACCGCTTAAGAAGTTCTTCTCAAGGTTCTGGCAAGAAAAGGTACATTTATGTTTTCCTTTTCATTTTCCTCACTTCTATGTTTTCCTTCCATTTTTTATCCTCAAGAGTAAGTTAAGGGGCTATGGTAGAGCAGACATAGTTTTCCTTTTGAAATCGAACTGATGATGTTTGTTTATCAGATTTGTGACAGTGACGAGAACACAACACACATGTATGCCATCTTCCAGTGATACAGTTCGTTTAGAGAAGGTATCTTGACAAGTAAATGTAGTTCAGAAATTGAGTTATCTCTTATTGCAATTACCTTTCAAGTTAAACTGATCTGCTTTTCATTTTCAGTTGATAGGAGCTAATGACAGGGATTCCGATTTCACCGTCTACGATATAGACTCAACTAAGGTAGGTAGGAACACTGCCAAGAGGGATTCAAAAGTCGTCAAGTCTGAGCTGAGCAAGAAGAAAAGAAATGGGAAACTGGGCACTTATGCGACTCAACCTGTGTCCTTTGTTTCCAGTGGTGTAATGGGTTCTGATGTTGTTGAGCCCTCAGCAATGGAAACAAGTGAAATGAGTGATATTTGCCATGAAAACAAACAAGTTTATGGTTCAGTAAAATGTGGTGCATTTGAGTTGCATACTACAGGTTTTGGCTCAAAGATGCTGGCTAAGATGGGATATGTAGAAGGTGGAGGCTTAGGAAAGGATGGTCAAGGCATGGCTGAGCCCATTGAAGTATTTCAACGCCCTAAATCACTTGGATTAGGTGCTGATGTTCCTGAAACAAGTACTCAATTCGATAAAAGGGAATGTCGACCTATACTTCCTGGGCTGTCTTCCGAGTTTCGTGGTACAAGTAGTAAATTGGTTAAAAAGGAGTCTCAACAATTTGCTTCTTTTGAGAGGCATACGAAGGGGTTTGGGTCAAAAATGATGGCAAGGATGGGTTTCGTTGAAGGCATGGGCCTGGGTAAAGATTCACAAGGCATGGTTAAACCTCTAGTTGCGGTGAGACGTCCGAAATCTCGAGGATTGGGTGCCAACGGTTAAGAATCTATCTAAATTGTTATTTACTTGTTAAGGAGCCTCTTTTCTCCTTTATTATAATTTAAAAAACACTTTTAATTTAGTATAGATGGTGTTGGTAATGTTTATTACCTAATTGACTGCAGTAAAATATGTAAGATTCTGATTTCATTCTTATTGCTGTTAAAATAAAAAACGAAAATGGTGCAGTAGCTTCTTGACTGCCACCTGTATTATGCTTCCGATTAGTCCGTCCTATTTGATATTCTGATATGTTAAATCATTATAGGCTTTCTTGCCCTCGTTGCAGCACCAACGGTTGAGGGCCCTTGATTACATTGTAGTTGAGAAGAGTCAGCTACAAGTACGGAAAGGTTAAATCTATGAGATTATAAGCTTACTCTTTTAATTGTGTATGAGGAATATATGAGGTCAATAACCTAAAATATTTTAGGTGTGCATGTCATGGTGCCAAAGTACTGCTGTAGCCTCATCCAAATAGCAATATTGACGGAACTGAAAATCTCTGAATGCACATGATATGCAGTTGACTTCTCTGTGTTTGTCTAGTTGTGTTATTTCTACTTCACTTCCTTCTGAAGGTCCCCAACTAAAGCAGAGTAAAACATCAGTGACTTTCTAAAAGTTCGCATGGGATGCAAATGAACTCCCCATTCAACACACATCGCACATGCAAATAAACACATCTCATGATGGATGGTAACTTTTGCACCAGAGCTGAGCCCCATCTGTGTTTGTAAATTCCAGAGAGCACGGTAACTTTTTTCAATGCTTTCAGTCAGCTCTCTTCATCAAGGCTTGTCTGGTGTGCATTTCAAGCAACAGCTTTTGTCCAATCCAAGTAGATATTTTACGGAGATTATGAAGAGTGCTTCTTCCCAGTTTCCTACGAGCGCTCATGTCTGAATGGTTCGATGCAGATTAATTTACAGTTGAGCCCATCAAGGAGTGATAAATAATTGTACGAGATCACACACCTAAATTACATGATTGAATGGTTCGTTGGCTGATTTCATTTGTGGGATAAGCTTTTTGCTGAATACTAATGATAATACGCTTTAAGCAGAGATAAGAATAGTTTTTTACTGGAGTTAGATCTAAGCTGCTATATTCATGTAACAATCCTGAGAAGTGATCCGTTTTGCAAATGGTAAATAATTGCTGGAAGCTGTTAAATGAACACCGTTTTGGAGGACCTTCCTTTTTGTTTCCTTTCAGCAAGGAATTTTTCCTTGAAAGGAAAATAAAAACATAGTAAATTTCCAAGTGTTCAACCATTCCCTTAACTCTTAAGGGATACAACCGAAATGCAAGATAAAGAGAGAGAAAAAAAAATGAAGTTTATGCCACTTGAATTAAAATTCCCATTTTAATTTTAATAACTAATGAAAATGTCACTATAAGATATGAAAACACAGCTTGGAGTTGATTAATTGTTCTAGGCCTTGTATATTGGACATATATATTTTTACTTCTTACACATTCATGAAACCAAGTGAACTCAGAAGGAATAAGAAAATTGCAGAAATATCGCAAAACAGAAACAATTGCCAGCACCCTTAAAACAAAAACTACATTGAATTGGTGCCCAACAATTTCAATAATAGATATTGTGAACCCCTTTCTTTAAAATGCTTTTTTGGAGGAAAGCTGGATTCTCCAACTAAATAAGCCAACCGACAAATAAAACGATAAAAGGAACCTTGGGTTGTACTTTTGGCTTATAGGGGGACACAATCGTCATTCAACTACTGCCATAAAGATTTTAAGTCTCGCACTCTCTAACTGACAAGTCTTCACCGACGAACAAGTGTATTTCAGCCTGATAAATCTTTGTTTCCAGCCGTAGGTTCAAGTCATCTGCTTTTCTGTCAATTTTCTCATCTGTGCACTGTGCCACTCCTCTCGATTCTGCATTTTTCCCTGAAAGGTCAGTAAAATCTATATATTTGTTCCATAAATCCCCATTCAGAACACTTGACTGTCTCGCCTGTTGTTGACACTTTGCTGTATTCTATGCACTTGGATCCGATCTAGTAGCCTAAGAAATCATAATTTGTTTATTAATTTGATAATTAGATGAAAAGTGATACTTAAAATCATATTGGGTTGCATTAATCTTGGCATATTAGTCACTCTTGTGGATCTGGGTCATCTAGATCTGTTGAAGAAAACTGGAAAGATGGAATTTTTTCGCAAATTTAAGATCTGGGTTTTGTTTATCTGCATGATATCTGAACTGGGTCAGGGGTTTTACCTTCCGGGGAGTTATCCACACAAATATGGTATTGGGGATGTCTTGAATGTGAAAGTGAATTCACTCACTTCAATAGAGACTGAGATGCCCTTTAGCTATTATAGTTTGCCATTCTGTCGGCCAAAAGAGGGTGTAAAAGATAGTGCAGAAAATCTCGGTGAGCTCCTTATGGGTGATAGGATAGAGAATTCTCCCTACAGGTTTAAGATGTATACAAATGAGACACAGGTTTTTCTGTGCCAAACAAAGCCTTTGTCAGGTGAGGAGTTTAAGCTCTTGAAGGAGAGGATTGATGAGATGTATCAAGTTAATTTGATTCTTGATAACTTACCTGCGATCCGGTATACTAGGAAGGAGGGTTTTTTCCTGCGGTGGACTGGTTACCCTGTTGGGATTAAAGTTCAGGATGTGTATTATGTGTTTAATCATTTGAAATTTACTGTTCTTGTTCACAAGTATGAAGAGACCAATGTGGCTCGTGGGAATGCTGGATTAGATCCACCTGGCTATATGATTGTTGGATTCGAGGTGGTTCCTTGCAGCATCCAGCAAAATGCTGATTCAGCTAAAAACTTGAAAATGTATGACAAATATCCATCACCAATTAAGTGTGATCCATCCAAGGTGGCCATGCCTATTAAAGAAAATGAGCCCGTTTCTTTCTCATATGAGGTCTTGTTTGTGGAGAGGGATGACATTAAGTGGCCATCAAGATGGGATGCTTATCTGAAGATGGAGGGAGCAAAAGTGCACTGGTTCTCAATTTTGAATTCCCTTATGGTGGTCACTTTCTTGGCTGGAATTGTGTTTGTGATCCTTTTGAGGACAGTTAAGCGGGATCTGACTCGGTATGAGGAGCTTGACAAGGAAGCTCAAGCCCAGATGAATGAGGAGTTATCTGGGTGGAAGCTTGTTGTAGGTGATGTTTTTCGGGCCCCCAGTAATCCAGCACTTTTGTGCGTGATGGTTGGGGATGGGATCCAGATTCTTGGGATGGCAGTTGTGACAATCTTGTTTGCTGCCCTTGGATTCATGTCTCCTGCTTCTCGTGGAACACTGATTTCAGGGATGCTGTTTTTCTACATGATCCTAGGAATTGCAGCTGGTTATGTGGCTGTTCGTATGTGGCGGACGATCTTCTGTGGGGATCAGAAGGGATGGGTATCAGTTTCATGGAAGGTTTCTTGTTTCTTTCCTGGTATTGCTTTTCTTATTTTAACCGTATTGAATTTCCTATTGTGGGGTAGTCATAGCACAGGAGCCATTCCTTTTTCTCTGTTTGTCATTCTTATCTTGCTGTGGTTCTGCATTTCTGTTCCCCTCACCCTTGTTGGTGGTTACTTTGGGGCAAAAGCACCACATATTGAATACCCAGTTCGAACAAACCAGATCCCACGCGAAATCCCACCACAAAAATATCCATCTTGGCTATTAGTTCTTGGGGCTGGGACTCTCCCATTTGGTACACTCTTCATTGAGCTCTTCTTCATCATGTCCAGTCTCTGGATGGGTCGGGTGTACTATGTTTTCGGATTTCTCTTCATTGTTTTGATCCTCCTAGTTGTGGTCTGTGCTGAAGTGTCTCTTGTTCTGACCTACATGCATCTCTGTGTGGAAGACTGGAATTGGTGGTGGAAGTCATTCTTTGCTTCGGGGTCTGTTGCATTTTACATCTTTCTGTACTCCGTTAACTATTTAATATTCGACCTCAAGAGTCTGAGTGGACCTGTATCTGCCACCCTTTACCTGGGATATTCACTATTCATGGTCACAGCAATTATGCTCGCGACAGGTGCAGTTGGATTCCTTTCTTCATTTTGGTTTGTGCATTACTTGTTCTCTTCTGTGAAGTTGGATTAAGCAAGTTGGTTTTGGCTCCAAGGTTGTCTTTTTGATAAGCAGCAGTGATGATCAGCAACGTAGGAGGAACAGAGCTTCTAAAATGCTTCTTTTACCTTTCATGTGTCTTCAATAGTTTAATGTCAGAACTTGAAATACAACGACAATAACCTCTTCAATTCTTGTTGAATTTTTTATTAGTCAGGAAACTTTGCATGCTAGCATATTGAGGTTAAGCATACATGGGTAGTATCAATATTGAGGATAGGTTGTTGGCATGTGCGTTTCCCACTTGTGTTGTTCATTATATTGATAGTCATGCAAGCAGTCGGGGTCTACTTTGCTTTTCGCCTTTCTTTTATTCATAAATTACTCACGTAAACCTTCAGTTTATACGTCGAACGCAGTGAAAGGTGAACCTCGGATGTGGCACGTATACTGATGCTTGTGATAATTTTGTAAAAACAGTATGAACCTGACTTAAAACGTCCGTAACAGAATTCCAACTCCAGTCTCTAGGTTAACTTTGCAGATGGACATCAAAATGACGCTAATGTTGTACAAGCATCGACACGTCTGGTTGAGACACTTGGGCAAACATCGTGGACATGATGTCAGGGAAGCATCAATCCGTAAATTAAGGGTCCCTCATCCTATTTCTGTTCATACACTTGTTGGGCTCTAAGGTATAAGCTTCCCCGTATTTTTTTATAGGCTAGCCCGAATAATTGACGTCGGGGGCAGCCGCAGCAAGAGCTATCCCAGTTGGGGTTACAGCTAGATAGAGCTCCTAGGAGCAGGAATAGCGGTCTTGCCCGGTTCGGCTCTCGTCTCCTCATACTATAATTAGAGTTGTACCCCAAGACCCGTAGCCACAATTAATTGTACAGGTAATAAGCTGACGCCAATCAGGAAAAAGTTAAAAAGAACAATAACCAGTCACCATAACCATAACGAGGGAAGATTCTTATACATTGAGTAGCTTGTCCCTAATATCAATTCATAATAAAATTGTCCATTTATTTATGCCAAATTTGCGCTTTTATTTAGAAACTTTATGTTTGTCTTTTTTTTTAATAATTTTTTTGAATTTTTTTTTTTGTTTTGTTTGTCCTCCTCATCCAAATCTCCAAATCTCTAGAATATCAAAAAACATTCTAAAATTTTCAAGCAAACCAATCAATGTAAGGCTGCAATAAAAAAAAAGAAGTCAGCGTGGGTTTTTTAAGATTGTGGATAAGAATAGGGAAAGAGTGGAAGGAATAAATAAAAAATGTAAGAAATATGATCAAAAGTGAGAGCAAAAAAAATCTTAATATAAATAGAAGGGTAATTTTGTCTTTAAATTGCATTGGGACAAATTAAACACTAATGTAAAAGTTAAGGGACCAAATTGACACAATTAAAAGTTTCGGGATTAAACTGAGACTCATAAAAGAGTTTGGGGACCATCAGAGTAATTAACCCTAAATTATTTTCAAAAAACCTTCATTTTAACACACCTAGCTGGGATTAGGTTAATAGAAAGATTCCTTATCAAGGAGGATAAGGCTATAACAGTTCGAAGCTTAATGCGGTGGCGAATAATAGCTTCTGATGAGTAAAACAGTCTGTATGATGGAGATGTTAAATAAGGCAATTTCAAGAATATTCAGGCGAGGCAAGATAGGCCGGCATGCTGATCTGAATTTTGCCCAGACTGGTTGACTGCTATTGTGGACATCTTCAATTAGCCTATGAAGGTAGCATCTATCCATGTCAAACACCAATTCCTTTGCAAGAGTGCTAAAGAAAGTCACTACATCTTCCTCGTCATTCTCTTCTTGTCTTATGATCCCTGCTTTCATGAGCACCCTAGCATCATCGGGTGTGGTCAACAAGTTGCTTAGGAAAACTACCAGGGATGTGAAGCACAGTGCAGCACATCTATCGCTCTGCTCATACGCCAACAAGTTTCTCAAGACTAAGCCTGTATATTCATCTATGAATAATGGTGAAATTTTGAGCACTTTGTCCTCGAATTCTACATCAAGGATGCTACCAGACATTTTCCTAAATGTTAGGCCACAAAGGCTTAGTTATTTAGCGCTGCAGATCCATCCTTTCCCAGCATATGTATTGTACCTATAGGATCGTCTTTCTTGAATAGGCAAGTTATGATGTTTAGTTGGAGCAAAGCTTGCATGAAACAGATCTAGTAAATGTGTGTATTTCCTCTCTGCATTATCTGGTGTTTTAATTGCTGCAGCATCCTTCCCGGGTGCAAGTGACTTGAAAAACTGGAAAGCAAGCCTCCTGAAAGAATCTTTTTCATCATCAGATCTTGTAAGATCAAAAAGCGTTTGGAGTACAAAAAAAGGGAGTTGATTTTCAATCAGTAATAGATCGAGGCCAAGATTCAATGGCATCCAACGAGTTGCAAAGATAGGATCATCTGCCAGTTTCCCCTGCTTAACACGGTAAAAAATAAGTTTAAGCTATTTTAAGCTGAATAAAAGATAGCAGAATTATTCGCCTAGAACGTGGAATTGAACCTAAAAGAGAGCTAGGAGATTCTGAGACGAGTACCTGGTCGTGCCTTCCATTGAGGTGCAAGAGCTCTATCACAAAGCAACCATCAACTAGCTTCATTTTCCTGAAGCTATCACTGTCGATGTGTGTTAGGTCCTCTGCATAGCATTCTCTTGTTCCTGTTTCCAATTCTTTCACGGCATCGCCAAGCACCTTGAGGAGATGGATATTATGATGGCTACTTCTTGCCAAAAGGCGATAAAAAAATCTCAACTTTTGAGCTTCCATGAACTCTAAACCAGGTTTTTTATAATGAAACGGACCAATGGAGACTAATCTGGGAGCGTAAGCTTTCTCGTTATCTTCACGGACGTGCAATGGGATCTTGCATATTGACCATATTTGTCTGCTTCGTAGAGGCTCTTCCATGACAGGATCAATGCTGATACTAACATGAGCTTTGTCAATTGCATCCTGAATAAGTGGAATTCCTGATTGAGTTCTTGGTGCTGCTAACCTCTTTCTGCCATTGGCGAACTTCGAATTCTTTGCTTCAGTGAAAGCGTTCTTCACGATATCCAATACTGGATCTACACTTCCATCCATTTTTGCACACCATCTTGGATCGTTCGAAGTTGTATATATAGCTGTCTACTCTACAAACCTTTTCTCAAACCGAAAGGAAAAAAAAATATATGGATACACATATTTCACATAAAGCCGCCTTTTTTCCTGTAAAGTTGAGTGTTAGTTTAGTTTTCACTTGCATAGTCTGGCATTTAATTAGTTAAAGGAAAAGATAGCTAGATTAAATTAACACGTTAAAGTTAACTTAAGTTACTCACAATTGAACCATGTCTAATCTCAGAAAGCATGTCAAAGACGCAAAGTACATATATTTTGTTTCATGACTCGTGTATGCGTTCTTCTTGGGTTTCATGTTCTATTGTGTGTTTGGATGTCATTATTTGGGATTTTTTGGAAATTTTTTTCCAAATGTGTTTGGTTAGTTGAAAAATTATTTGGCCACAAGTCAAGAAAATTTTGATCAAAAATGTTTTTTCACTTTTTCAAAAGCAATGGTTCAAATTTTATCACCAAATATTTTCATTTTAAATTTCAAATATTTTTTCAAAGTTTGTAATAATTTTAGGGATTTTTAACACAATTATTCACAAAAACAAGCGTGTTTATGTTCAAAATTTGTTTAGAAAAATTAGAAAAATCACGAGTAATAAAATGAGATATATTATCGGTGGATTTTGTTGTAGGTTTTGTATACCGAGTACTAATATCGGACGCTGGTAATTTTACAAGCGACCGATATTGTCTGAACATTAAAAACTTATCGGACATTCGTCATTTTACAAGCGTCCGACGTCAGTGTTAGTTTCACAAAATCTATCACAAAACCCATCAACAATGGATTTCATTTTGTTACTCGCGATTTTTTTTAATTTTTCTAAGCAGATTTTTAATGTAAATGTGTTTGCTTTTGTGACTAATTGTGTAAAAAGTTCCTAAAGTTGTTACAAAATTTTTAAACAAATCAAAAATTTTTTCACAATTCAAACATTTTTTCAATTTTTCAAAAAAGTAAACAAAAAAATTATTCACTATCCAAACAATAATTTTACAAAAATTTCACTAGTCAAATACTTTTCAACTTTTTGAAAAAGTAACAAAACTTCTTCAAATAATTTTTTCAAATAATTCCTTCAAATAATCACATCCAAACACAGCCATTATTTTACACCTGCTTGTCATCATGCGGTCAGAATAGGGAAGCTAGGGAAAACCGTGTCGTTGGCACCTCGGACTTGGACAATCACACTGGGCTGGTGGAGATTGGAAGATCGCATTCACGCGTTCTAGCTAAACAATTCCAGGAAAAAAAATATATGAAGCTAATGATATCCATATATACTCTGGCTGAACATGTTAAAAGTTGTGATTGAAGTTAATAATTTGCTAAAGCATGGTCGGAAAGCTAAAGGAGACTAGGGGTTTAATAATTTTGGTAAAGCATGGTTGGAAAGCAAAAGGAGTCTAGGTGTGTGGAAAAGTATACAATACACCACTTGTATTGTCACGTGGTGTACTAGAACCAATAATTTATCGTCATGTGATAATGGTGGGTCATAGGTTGTATTATTTGACGATGTGTGATTAGTTTTAGTACACCACGTGGCACGCCACGTGACACGTGCGCTGCACGCAATACTCACTCTAGGTGTGTACCTTCACAATTGTGAACTCTCTTTTCTTGATAAGTGGATTGTTGGGTAGACTAGTCAACGGTGGACATTAATATTAACTAAATATCATTTCTTTTGCTAATACTTAACTCTCACATCGGTTCTGTCTGAGGACGTTTGCATCTGCTCCCCGCCATTTGCAATCCACTTCCCATGCACAATGACAAATTACAATTGCATGCACATAAAAATAATGAAGGAAAGTCCACTTTTGGAGAGCCAATCCGGAGATTTCATTTGCACGATTAGAAAAGGCAAAAAAAAAAAAAAAAAAAAAAAACTTGCCTTAAAACAAATAGGCGCTTGAGGAACTTAACTGCTTCACCACCCTCAACTAAAAATACAACTACCCTTTCACATATTTTCAAGGACGTCATTTTCTAATCGTCTTAACTTTTTTTTTTTTTAATATGATTTTAAATTGCTTCTCTAAATGCTATAGATGGATATGTCATTTTAATTAAGATTAACAAAAAAATAAAAATAAAAATAAAAATAAAATTTCCTCTTAACCAAAATTAGTCAGCAGGACAGTTACTATAATTTTGCAAACCTTTAGTCACAAAAATTAAATCGATGTGCAACGTGTTGCTTGATGAGTTATTGCAGCTATAACTTAAAAGCTAGATGTTTCTTCACGGTTGGGTATAATACATGTCCTCTTGACACCTTCAAAACACGAATGCCAAATTCACAACTGTAGTTCTTAGAAACACTTTGTAATACCATCATTCTTTCTTTTCTGGATCAGGAAATGATTTATAATGTACATCTTAATATTTTTACATGATCATTGGCATATCTATAACGAATGAACCAAGCTTGTAATTTTACTTGTGAATCGTAAGATCTAAATCAGGTCGTAACATCAATCTTTTATGAATTAACATATGTGACTTTTGCTTATATTATAATATACATAAAAAATTGAGAACTTATACTAGTGCGCAAGAAGCCGTGTACATCAAGAACTGGAGTACAACTTGATGGTATGATATGATACTTCTTAAGAAGTTATCGGTTCGGCAAGAATGGGTTGAAAACGAAATAATTACCAAATGAGAACCAAACTGGGAGTCGTACAAGTCATCTAATGTTTAACACTAATCTTCTACAGCAACTCGCAAATGAGTTTAAAGTTTATTATCCTAATATTGGCCTTGTTTAGAATGCGTTTAAGATTTTATCACGTATATAAAGGATTAGTTGAGGTCTCTAATGATTTGTTTTGTCGTGGGCTTGATGGGTCTCCAATGAGTTGTTTTGTCACGGACACAAATTAATGTTCAGCTATTGAACTTGATAGGTCTCTAAGGTAAGTAAACGTAAATTTTTCCAGAGTAAAACACATCAACTTATCCTTAAATTTTATCTATTTATCCGGATATGATTAATACATATGAAGCAATATCCTTACACGATCCTAGCAAGAATAATGTTTAGACGATAATAATAAACTTTAAACTCATGATCCTAGGATCCTAGCAAGACTAATTTTGAGATAATTCTAAATTTCTAATAAACTTTAAACTCATTATCAATATCAATATCAATATCGTTAAATTTTAGATAATTTCGTCAAAATTTAGATAATTTAAGGATCAATTAGAACTACTAACACTGGATACTTAGCCAAATAATAGCCAAATAAATGATCCTAATTGGGTGAAGCACACAATTGGGTAGCATCGGTTGTAGCCGCACTTATTTTTGTGCCTACAATCTTCTCGACCGTGCAACTTGCAAAGCCTGAAATCAAAAAATTAATGTACAGTTCGAATTGGGTCTGTACCAATTAATTGCACAGGTCACTCGTCAAATTTCTACAGATTCGTATTATCTTTTTCCTTAATTATCTTTCCTTAGAAGTGTGGGACCAGTCTAGATTTGCAACATTTGCTTGTGCATCGAACGATTAATTATAACGCCTCTTCCACCACAGGCATTACCGACCTTGTTTGCTTAAGTTAAATCATACATTAGAGATTTTCCAGCTTCTTTTCCCCATTAAAACTCGTTTTGCTCAATTCAGATATTTTATGTACAAGGAGAAGAATTATACCCAATTCTCCAACCGATCAAATGGGTCCTCAATACACGGCCTTTTTAGCGGATCAACTGGTTAGATATCCTTTATCCAATAAATCCAAAAAAGATATCATTAACCATTGAGGAGACAAACATCAAAGGGCCAACCAAGAAAGCCACTACATGCAAAAAGAGCCAAGAAAAGCCGATTAATTCACAGGTTTTCTTTTTTCCAGTGGAAGTCTAAAAACTTTACAAATCTGAAAAGTTATATCTTTCAATCTTAAATTTTAAGGATAGGTGAACCTCTCTCACTACCCCTCATCTTTTAACTGAGTATTAGGATAACTGTGTTACATGTTCAAGATAGTGGGTTCATTTTTACTACTTATTTATAAGATTTGAGAAGTGAAAAATTTGGCATATTGAATATTCACACCAAGAAAACATCAAGAAACTGGAAAGGAGTACCTATTTTCTTTTTTCCCCTTTCTCTGTCTTCTCATATTTGTTCTGTTAGGGAGAGAGGAAAAAAGTATGGAAGGTGGATCACATGTTCCAGTTGGAGTAGCCAAAGAGAGAGCTGAGCAGTACCAAGGAAGAGTCACCCTTTATGTGATCATTTCTTGCACGGTTGCTGCAACTGGAGGATCACTGTTCGGATATGACATTGGAATTTCAGGTGAATCATTCCCTTCCCTCGTGTAATTCCTATAGAAAAAAGACCAAGGAACATTCCTATGAATAAATAAAGTATTAAAGTAATCAAGGGAAACAAGTATCAATTCTTAAAAAAGATGAACAACATAGGATGGATGAAAGGGAGAGGTGAAAAAGCACAGCTCACTAGGTCATCAATAGTTTTCCCGAATCAGTCAGTGGTCAATTTCTTCTGCCTCGTACTGATATAAGAGATTACACCACTCTTATGCCTGCTTATCATTACGGCTTTAAGAACTCGTACAGAATTTCCACTTCCACAATTAGATAGGAAAAATTTTACTTTGCCATCAAACGTGAGTTCCTTTTCAGGGCAAAAAGATATTTCTGGAATACCATCTACTACATAAATTCACAGGCCTACCATGTTAAAGGGGATTTCGAGTATACATAATTGCTTGTGCAATCACCAATTACGAGCTTCATTCTTTAGCTAGTAACTTAATTAGTTGGAAAATTAAAAAACAAGTTAGTCTAAAAACCAAGTCAACTCCCTAAATGGATTTCTTCTCTTACATCATAATCAAAATTGCTATCCTTTAGAAAACCAAAAAGAAAAAATGTTCTTATAAGAAAGTAATAGCACCTGTGGAAATTTTTTCCTCCAGGCACGTACAAGATCAATTCTAATGGAACAAACACTGTCAAAAACACTTCCAAGTGTTACCGAGGTAGTAGTAAGGGATGTGACAACCCCAGTTCAAGTGTTCTAGGAGAAGACTGGCATGTTTCCTATCTGAAGTATAGAGCTTTTGGCCTGGGGTCGTAAAATGTTGTTCAACCGCATCTCTTCAGACCACATATTAGATGGTCATCCTGCTTATGCAAGCAAAATTCATGATCAACTTGCATAAAACATTGCATCAGTTAGAAAAATGCAAAATGTTCCCTGCTTATCAGACACATTTAAATTTTCGTGTGCTGGAAAAATTAACTACATAGTCGTCATTTTTATTCTTTGCTTCTCATCAAAATGCATCGCCAAATGTTCATTCCTTAAATAAACAGGTGGGGTGACTTCAATGGATGAATTTCTACATAAATTCTTCTACACCGTATACAGAAATAAAAGGCATGCACACGAAAACAACTATTGCAAGTATAACGATGAAGGTCTAGCAGCATTTACCTCATCCTTGTACCTGGCTGGATTGGTTGCATCTCTTTTAGCATCTCCTATCACTAGGAAGTATGGCCGCAAGCGAAGTATAATCTGCGGTGGAATCAGCTTCCTCATTGGAGCAGCCCTCAATGCCGCAGCCGTAAACCTTGCTATGCTTCTTTTGGGTCGAATTATGCTAGGTGTCGGTATTGGTTTTGGAAATCAGGTGCCCTTCTTAAATATTTCCTCATGACCAATACTAAATCATCAACATATTTAAATATTAATGCAATTCTAAAAAGTGATTCACAACTAAAACTCATTACTCTCTGTTGCATGCTCAAGGCAGTTCCATTGTATCTGTCTGAAATGGCACCTACCCACCTTCGAGGAGGCCTGAACATGATGTTTCAATTAGCAACAACTCTTGGAATCTTCACAGCAAACATGATAAATTATGGAACAGATAAAATTCATCCATGGGGATGGAGGCTTTCTCTTGGTCTGGCTGCAGCACCGGCATGCTTAATGACAGTAGGAGGATTACTTCTTCCAGAGACACCAAACAGCTTGACTGAACGAGGATTTGAAGATAAAGGGAGAAGAGTCCTACAAAAAATAAGAGGAACTCCAAATGTTAGCGCAGAATTTGAAGACATTGTGGAAGCTAGCAAATTGTCAAACTCAATCAAGCATCCATTCAGAAACATTCTAAAGAAAAAGAATAGACCACAGCTGGTGATGGCAATCTTCATGCCTATGTTCCAGATTCTGACAGGCATTAACTCGATACTCTTCTATGCCCCAATCCTCTTCCAAAGTATGGGTTTTAAGGGAAACTCTTCCCTCTATTCCTCAGCTTCGACTGGAGCAGTTCTCGCATTGTCTACACTGGTCTCTATGGCCACAGTTGACAAGTGGGGTAGAAGAGTTCTACTGATTGGTGGAGGAATTCAAATGATCACATACCAGGTAAGCAGCTCAACAATGCTTCATGTTGCCCATAATCATCCTGAATGACAAATAAACAACAACATAATTCAAACAATCTTTTACCAAAACCAAAAGTGTCCAGATAATTATTTATTAATGCTGCGGTCTTCTGTTATTCGGCGAGCTATGAGCTAATCCAATACACTTATCCGGGAGAGAGAAAAAAAAAAAAAAAGAAGAAGAAGAAGGGGGGAAAAAGGTGATCACATTCTTCAGGGCACTTTAAAAAATTTAAATGCATGTCAAAACACTTCATTAAGTGTTTCCTTCAACTAGGATTTGTTCAGCTTATTCTCTTTTTCAAATCAGATTATTATTACCATGATATTGGGCCTCAAATTTGGCAACGACAAGGAACTCTCAAAAGGTTTTTCGGTCCTTGTGGTGGTTGTCATCTGCCTCTTTGTTGCAGCATTCGGATGGTCTTGGGGTCCACTTGGTTGGACAGTGCCAAGTGAAATATTTTCATTGGAAACACGTTCTGCAGGGCAAAGCATTACGGTGGCTGTCAATCTTTTCTTTACTTTCATAATAGCTCAATGCTTCCTCCCTCTCCTTTGTGCCTTAAAGTTCGGGATTTTCCTCTTTTTTGCTGGCTGGATTACCATTATGACCATCTTCGTGTATGTTTTTCTACCTGAAACAAAAGGAGTTCCCATAGAAGAGATGGTATTCTTATGGCAAAAGCATTGGTTCTGGAAGAAGATTGTATCTGGGAATCCAGAAGTTGACGAGGGAAATGGAAGGCCAAGTATTCCGTAGTTTCAGGAGTAACCAGGTAAAAAGTTGAAGGACAATGTACAAATATTAAATGCAGCATATATCGATAAACAGATCATGCGAACAGCCTTGGCTGAAGCAATATAATTAAACTTGCTTATGCAATACATGCAACATTTGCATTTTTTGTGTTGCATACTAGGCCATGCTAGAATGCTAGATACCATGTTTCCAATAAACAATATAGTGATTTGAGCAAAACAAATAACTCACGGAGCTACTCATTTTAAAAGTCAAGCTAGCGAGCTATTCTTGTTTTAGCCATTTAGTGGCAGTTACATAAAAACAGAAGATACTTCAATAGAAGCACCAAAATGCATGATGTTTAGAAGCAGTGCATCTTCGCGAAGGATTTACCTTCTATTTCAGAAACGTTAAACTGGCTTATGGATTGCAACAAAAATTCCACCTAGCCCACGTTGCAGCTTCTCACGAAATACATCATTCCAATTACTTTTCGGCAATTCTGACCAGAAGTTAGAGATATTTGTAGTCTTCCGATAGCTACCCAACTTTCGGTTATGCAAAAATTTTCCAATCCTGGAGTCTGCTAGATAAATAATGGAAACTAACAGTCTCAAATATGTATAATAATATTTTGTTCGTATTTTAAAATCATTACAGAAGTACGCCAAAATAGAAACTTAGCGGGCACCGGTCAAGGGCTTCCAGTATTATGTTACAGTGACCGCTATTCCAGATTGTAGAACATCAAGTTCCCAATGATTAAACTGTTTGCAAATGAAAAATCTTCATGCCACAAATGTGGCTCCCCGTGAACTAAATTATCATCAAGTAGAATGCGGAATCGTGTGCCCTTGACTTTGCTCTATGATTTATCCACTCAAACTCAGGAAAGCCGAGGAGCCAATGAGCAGACTGGAAATGTAGTTCTTGGCTTCATAATGCTTGTATATGTCCACACTTCATGCATGGAATGCGAATCGAATGCAAATTTCAAGAAATGAGCCTAAACACGATATAGAGTTGAAGAGGCAACCACATAAAGCACATACATAAATTTACACTGCATAATAAATAGGTTAATTTGGAATAAGCATGTGTTATCCATAAAAACCACCCAACTAAATAAGGATACCAGGTTTTACTCATCTGTAATCTTTCTGCGTTATGCTTGCCTTAATTGATTGTTAGTTTTGCCAGTTCATTGTAGTTTAATTAATTGATTGTGCACACTCATTAATATGGACTAACTAATTTTTCCATGCTTTTGGCATTATTGCCATGCCACTAGACATGCAATTTGTGACTGTTGCACATGTACTAAAAGGCCGCCGCCCACAACTGACCACGATGTCTGGTTTTCGACATGGGAATAGAGGTCGGTACATATTAATTTTCCATACACCACAAGAATAAGTGAGATGGCCCAATAAAAGACTTGACACATAATCATGCACAGTAAAATTATCACAATCAGTGAAGTCAAACTAATAGAAAACTAACACGTATTTTCTGTCACTAGAGCATGCCGCAGAAGATTACGCTATAGAAATAACTATAACATCAAGAAATCGTCTCATTATCGCAACAGCTCTGCAAATAAAGAAAAATGGAAGTTAGGCTTAAAGTCAACTACTCCATCAGAACAGAGGTAAATGGGAATGCCACCATCTCAAAATATGAAAGCAAATCATTGTTTAAATCGAACACTTGAAAGTACAGCCTTGACAATTAATGAGAGTCAACTGTCAACCAGGGGTGGTCCAAATTGCAATAATCTGGATTCCAATACACAATGGTCAAGCAGTTGAAAAGACCAACTTGTCCATGTGCAAACACAATGAAGTATCGACCAGTTTGCAATGATAAACAAACAAGCATTCCCCAAGATGGCAACTTGCAATTAAATTTGTAGAATTCCCAGGGTTTAGATTATGAGCTGTTATAGCTGGCAAATGATAAGTCAACTACCATTCAATATATAAATAAGCACATGAAGACGACCTTCTTACCTAAGTGAAGAATTCCTTTTTCTCATCCCTGCTAAACTGTGAGAGAAGGCCTTCAGCAATGGCCGGTGGTTCATTTGCCCCAACAGGTGTGACCAAGGAAAGGGCAGGGCAATACCAAGGGAGAGTCACAGCTTTTGTAATCGTCACTTGCATTGTTGCAGCAGTTGGTGGGGCACTCTTTGGATATGACATCGGAATTTCAGGTAAATCTTTTGTGTCTATGAAGAATATGCAATTTCAAGTTCATACCTGTTGGAAAAGTATCAGTCAGGACCATACATACAATTCTAGGCTAAAACCATTTAAGTTGGATGTTACAAATAAACAGGGTAGAAGTAACTTAGCCACAGAAATGAGAGAGGATTATCAAGCTCACCATAGTATTGGAACAACATTGCTTGCACCGTGTACTTGATACTCTGAGATAATTTTCACAAACAATTTCTTTTACATAAATTCAGAAATATCAAATATAAGAAGTATCTCTCAAACTGAGAGTTCATATATAAATTTTTTTTTTTATACTAAGACATTCAGAAAATGAGCACAAATAACTTCGGAAAATTAAAAAAAAAAAAAACCTGGAAGGCCTGATAATTTACAAAGCCATTGCAAAAACATGCCTATGATTCAAGTTAGCAAGTGTTAATAGGAAATTTGAAGTTTTTCGTATATAATTCCTTCACCAAAAAGCATGTAGCTGCGGAAGCTATGCGTTTAGTCATAAGAGCATAGCTCCTGCAACTCTTCAAATGGTATAATCCATCACTAAAGAGCTTATAGTTGTAAAATAAGAGCTCCCACAACTTCTCAAAAAGAACGACGCAGTTGAAGGAATGGAACAGGAACCAAAATAAATGCAGAACTTCATATATCAAATATCATCTAATAGACCTAATTTTAGAAAATTCTCTCTTTAATTCAAGTCCAAGAAAGACCAGCAAACACACTGTTCGCACTAAGCATTTGAGTTGAAGCAATTAAGCCTTTGCAATTGCTCTATACAGGAGGAGTCACTTCCATGGATGGATTTCTTTCAAAGTTCTTTCCCACAGTATATAGACATAAGATGCATGCACATGAAAACAACTACTGCAAATACAACAACCAAGGCCTAGCAGCATTTACATCTTCTCTCTATCTTGCTGGGTTGGTCTCATCTCTGGTAGCATCTCCCATCACACGGAAGTATGGGCGACGTGGAAGTATACTCTGCGGTGGAATAAGTTTTATCATAGGGGCAGCTTTGGATGCATCAGCTAAAAACCTGGCAATGCTAATTCTGGGCAGAATTATGCTTGGTTTTGGCATTGGATTCGGAAATCAGGTGAATTTGCATAACATGTGAAACTTTAAAGTTGCTAAAGTAATGATACTTAAGGCTTCTTGACTTATCTTCTGGATGATAGATAGAGTCGAGAAATTTGAAGTTTCAATATGTTAGTAACATTACTTTGCATACATTTCAATCTGCAAGTTTGATAGCAGTATTTTTGTATCGATCAGCAGAATCTCTCTACTCAAATAAGTGAGATTTAAATAGTTTTACATATTACTACCACATGCTTAACAAACCCAGAAAATCTTTTCTTTTCGTTGCTTGCAAGGCTGTTCCACTTTATCTGTCAGAGATGGCTCCCGCCCATCTCCGAGGAGGACTCAACATGATGTTTCAACTAGCAACAACTCTTGGAATCTTCACAGCAAACATGATCAATTTTGGGACGGAGAAGTTACGACCATGGGGATGGAGGCTCTCTCTAGGCCTGGCAGCTGTTCCAGCTATTCTGATGACGGTGGGAGGAATACTACTTCCAGAAACACCAAACAGCCTAATTGAACGAGGATCTGAGGAAAAAGGAAGAAAAGTTTTAGAGAAAATCAGAGGGACAACAAATGTCCATGCTGAGTTGCAAGACATTATTGATGCAAGTGAGCTAGCAAACTCAATTGAGCATCCATTCAGAAACATACTTGATAAGAGGAATAGACCAGAGTTAGTTATGGCTATTTTCATGCCAACTTTCCAGATTTTGACAGGCATAAATTCAATTCTCTTCTATGCCCCAGTATTATTTCAAAGTATGGGATTCGGAAGCCACGCTTCACTATACTCTTCAGCAGTGACTGGAGCAGTTCTAGCTTCATCAACATTTGTTTCAATTGCTACAGTGGATAGGTGGGGCCGTAGAGCTTTGCTGATTGGTGGAGGAATACAAATGATTATTTGTCAGGTAAGGAAAATAACATCCTGCACAAGCCTGCTCTCCCAACATCTGCACACGCAGCACCAAATTGAAAACCTGAAAGAGAAATGAGTAGCAGAATGCGGTCGCTCACTGTTCCAAGATACTAGTGTTACATCAACCTCAGGAAACCTTTACGTCCAAGTGAAATTGTCCAAAATGAGTACTGAGATATATGTTAGAATCTTCTATCACCAGAATATGCAGAGACCAAACACAAAAAAGAAAAGAAAAAAAGATAGACGAAGTTCAAACAATATCCCTGTTCAGCATAATATCCATCATCCTCACAGGAACTTTAAGAAAATCTCTGTGGAACTTCAGTTTTCTACTGTCACTCCATCTAGGAAAAGGGTTAGCATAGAGAGGTGATGATTTCAGTATTTACTCATATGCTGAAATGCAGAACTTACCAACTAAAATATAATCGATTCCTTTTTTTTTTTTTTGGGGGGGGGGGGGGGGTGGGTTGGGGGATAGGGGGAATAGGAAATGTGACCAACTTCAAGTAAGACTAATTCGTGCTAAAAAGTGACCTCCTAATCATCCAATCAATTGTTTAGCAAATTGCCGAAATCCTGATTACAGTTTCTCGTGGTGTAACAGGTCATAGTAGCAATTTTACTGGGGCTTAAATTCGGCAGCGACAAGGAACTCTCGAAAAGCTTCTCCATTTTGGTGGTGGTAGTGATCTGTCTCTTTGTTGCAGCTTTTGGATGGTCATGGGGGCCACTAGGGTGGACAGTGCCAAGTGAGATATTCCCATTAGAAATTCGGTCAGCTGGACAGAGCATCACAGTAGCTGTAAATCTCTTCTTCACGTTCATAATAGGCCAATCCTTTCTCTCCCTCCTTTGTGCTTTCAAGTTTGGGATCTTCCTCTTCTTTGCGGGCTGGATTACCATAATGACAATCTTTGTTTATCTTTTTCTACCTGAGACAAAGGGAGTTCCAATTGAGGAAATGGTGTTTCTATGGAGAAAACATTGGTTCTGGAAGAGGATAATCCCCAAGAATTCAGAGTCTATAGAGAATGGAGCACAGTAAGAGGAGTGTAATATAGCAATTAAAGAAAGTAATCAGGAAAAAACCAAGTTTAAGTAATTGAACTATTAGTAAGCAAACAATGAAATGGAGTGGCAAATTGAGCAGGCCTGCCTTTGAATCAAATGACTTCATGCATGAGCCAAAACATGTAACCAGCTTTTGTGGTGTACAAGATTCTAGCTAAATATTCATGCTAACCTCTACATTATTTGATCTAGATTTGAGTGTCCAGACTCAATGCATTGTAAAACATAAGCAACCAAAATTTTCAGGACAAAAAAATCCACAAAACATACCATTGATGACTCATGGTACAACTAGTTCGCCAAAAAATTTAATTTGACCTCAACTGTTGTCAAGATGCACAACCAGAAATGCCTGAGTTGGTAGATATACTTCACTACGGTGTTGGTAGATATACTTACAACTTCTGCCTTGATCAAATCACGAAATCTGTAGCACTGCAAGTGATTTTTGTGATCATTTTTAGTGGGGATTGCCCCCTTATAAGATGCAACATGGCTGCAATGCCCAAGAATTATTTCGACGAGCTTCAAAATCTATGATTCATATTCCCTCCATAATCCTAAAAGAACTCATTGCAACTTTAATTTGTTCTAGTATTTCTGAATCCATCAGAAGCATCAAACTAGCATAGTAATGCCACGCGTAACATTAAACAGATCTAACATGTCATATTTAAGTCTGATCCAATACATTGTGCAGAAGGGATTTAACAGTTCAACAATAATAAAAAAAAAAAAAAAAAACTATTGATCAAAATATTCTCATGCTATGTAATAGCTGAGATCACGAAATCAGCAACTTTTGCAATTTATATTAGCCCTAAATCTGCTTCCACATCCACCGAATGAGCTGCCTCCAACAGACCATTTGAGGCTATCATGGTAACTAGAAAGTATAGGAACCTAATTTGGAAGGCATCCTGCAAAATTCATTCAAGCATCTACCGTACTAGGAATCACAAACAGCCCAAGTGGTACTCTAAAGACCAGAAAACAATTAAACTAAATGACAAAAATGAAACCTTAAAACCATTCAGTTTCTTAAGTTCATGCAATTTGCTTTTAACATTTTCTCAGAAGTAATGATAAGAAGGAAGCATATTCACGATACGCGTCGTCAAACTAAAGAAACTGATTGGTCAACTAAAATAATTGAAAAATCCAGTGTTGACAAAATATAGAATTCTCGTAGCAGGATTCTTTTTTGAAGAACCGAAAAGGAAAATTTTTACGTACTTTAGATTTTGGACCTTGGTTTGCGCTCAACACCACCAGACTAAGTACTTCCAATGCAATATTCAACAATTTACATTGATTCTGAGAATATATTGCTCGAATACTTTCTGAACAAAACGAACCAAAACACCATCTATTAGGTGGTGAAGGCCAATAATCAGTCCAACTGCTTTACAGCCCCTTATGCAGCTGAAGACCCTGAAGACCCTGGTAAAAGTTCCAACCATGATACTAGCCAAAAACAAAAAGGAACTCTGATTAAATTGGAACCATGGTAAAAATTTTGCAGAAATAATATGACAAGCCAGAAGAGAATAGTTCATCCCACAAATAAAGAACATAAACCAAGTAATTTTTGTCAAATTTATGAGAATTTGTTAATGACATAACTGAATCTTCAAGTCGAGTTGAAATGAAATCATCAAAACAAAGATAAGTTTTTCGTACTGTATTTGTTTAATTTATTTGAAGGCAAGATGTTAAAACGGCCCTGTTGATATTTGAGCACTGTGCTACAGTGACATAATGCCACACATGTAATTACATGTAATATTTGGTAACCAAGGCAAACAAAAATGTAACACATCCCTGTACACTGAAAATTTTCCTATATCACAAAATTTTTTTTCAAGTACAAGCATAATTTAGAGACACCAAAAGCGTATCTCTCCAATAAAGTTAACCCTCATTCCAGCAGTTTCATTATGCATGGTGAACATATCACTTTACCGTTAATGGGGGCTGAAGTCAGACTGTTTGAATGTAACCATCAAGCTCAAGAGTCAATACCTTGTTACAGCATTAACTTTATCACCTTTTATGCAACTTGACATTGCCTTTCACAAATAAATACCATATTAAAGAGAAAGGAAGGAAACAACATACATTCTACTTGCCGATTGATAAATCAATTTTGTAATAAGATGTACCATGATCACTTCATTACTTCATCTGCAAGGTATTAGTTATCTAAAGCCAGCTGAACAATCATCAGTTAAAATCAGCATGCATAAGGGTGTTTCTGATAGTGGCACATTCAAAAAGAAGATGAGATTCAGCCATTAAATGTCGACGAGTAAGATCAATGTATCGGCAGATCCTGCATAGTTCTCAAACTCTTGTCAATAAAAGTTTCCACATATGAACATACTATAGCCAAAATTTTTTGGTTTCCAGAAATCAAAACCAAATCATTTGGTTTTTACTAATTTGATAATATTCTGATTTAGTATAATTACATGAAAAGTTGCAGCTAAGAGTTGCCAAGAACAAAGATGGAATGCTTCTGACCAAAAGCTCGTAAACCAAATCCAAGATTTCCAAACAAGCTTTGTTAGGTTTCAGACTTTTCTTTGATTTTGACTCGCAACCAAAACCGCAAGCACTTCAAATTAGATGGCACTATTCATTCACTTATAGATTGAATTTTAATGGGCCACACAACCACGGCTTAGCTAGCAAGTGAAAACGCAGGATCAAACAAAGAAATCAGCCGCAACAGCAATTTCAACTGCCAAAAAAAAAAAGAAAAAGAAAAACTAAAGTCAAAAGACAAAATTACTGATCATTATAAGTAAAACTTTTATTGCAACTTGATATGACTTACATCAACGAAGAAGAGGTTACACCTCAACTAAACTCCAGAGTACATTATATATATTAAACAAAATAATAAAAGCCCTATTATTTGGTTTCTTACATAGGCAGACATTGGGACATCAGATACCCCAAATCCCCACAAACATAAGACCTTATTCCGACGACCATCTACGATGTTGATTGCAGCACCATCAAGTATATCATCACACAATCAGGCTACAAGAATATACATATCCTAATAAATTACCATTAACTTAAATCTCCAATCCGACTAGCAGCATAATTCAACCAAACAGACACACTAGCGAAGGTCCTCACTGCTCCATTGAAAAAGGAAAACAAGTACCCAACATTTAGCTTTAGCTTTGCTCTGCAAGTAGACTGCAACACTGCCCCCAATTGCTTTGCTTGCTCTAATCTTCCTGCGGAAAAAATAAGGAGGAAGAGTAAAGAAAGCAAAAGCCCACGTCGATCCGAATTACCAACCCGATCCAGATAATCCAATCAGATCATTCCTGTAATCTACTACTATTCACTGCAAATCAAGCCTCAATAACCGGAGCAGATCGCTGGTAGCCTCGTCAATCTTCTTCTCCTTCTTGGAAAAGAATGCAGGAAACGGAAGCGAACTCGGAGGCGGAGAAGCCACAATAGGACCCGACCCGGCATAAAAATCCGAAGCCCTAATTTGCTTCTGAACCGTCTCGGGTTCGGGACCGAACCGACCCGCTGAACACAAGATCAAATCATCCCCTTCATCGCGGCTTTTGCCAACAACACCAAGTTTCTTAAACGGCATAGCTGGAATCGGAGCGGCGGCCCTATTTTCCGGCAACGGATCACCGCGTTTGAGGATCTTAACTTGGCCCATGACGAGATTATTATTAACATTAGTAGGAGTGTTATTCTTGGTAGGAGGAGATTCGCGATGACGATTAGATCGATCAGGGAGATTAGTGGAATCGAATCCAGTGGGACTCCGCTTCCGGCGGCGAGATCTTGAGCCGTCGGACATGTTAGAATTAGGGTAGGGTTTGCGACGACAATCTTGGGAACGGAGAAAGGCGGTGGCGCACATCTTCATTGATTGATGATTATTGAAGAAAGAAACCATAAAAGACAAGAAGATAAAGAAAGAGAGAGAAGGAAATTGTTGCTGATGTTTATACTTTACTTGTGGGGCAGTTGGGGCATCTTTGGATAGGTGACGAGGGAAGGGATTTATTTATAGATGCTGGGGTGGGTTTGGCGGTTCGTAATTGTAAGGTAATTTGGTCCCACTTCGGATTTTTATTTATTTATTGTCCTTATCATTAGTCCTTCATGATTATATATATATATATATATATATATATTTTGCCGTCTTCATGATTATATATATATATATATATATATATATATATAGCTTGATTGGAGATACAATGTAAAGGTACCTATTCCTATTTCTATACATGATGATACGGTCATCAATAATATCTTAAAGAAGCTGTGTAAATATTGTTTTGTTAGGACTATAGCGACATAGAATAGAATTAAGAATTAGATTTATTTAATGATGGCGAATGAAAATCGGCTTAATAAAACTCGTTTATCAAACTTCCAACTGCTAGTCGTATTTGGTTGATACGAAATCTAAGTGAACTTATTGATACATAATGTATAAGATTAATATAGTAGCACAAAATACACTGGTTGCCTGATTTGATCTAAGAATAAGCTAACTTTCCGCTTCCAATCTTTTTTTTTTTTTTTTCCATTTAATATACCAAAACGGATGTGCTTAATGGTTCATTGAAAAGACATATAGACCAAATTAAAGGAAGAAATGATTTGGGTTATACATTGCCCCAAGATCTAAACACTTCGTCTCGTTTCTGGATGGTTCTAGTGGATTCAAACCAAATTTGCCCATCTTAGGATTTATCAATTGGACAAAGAAGCGAGATGGGAAAACAGTCCATACTCCCATCACACTGTACTACGGTGTTTGATTTTGGTCATGGCCCAGAAAGCAAAGTTCGGCGGCCCAACACATGGTGATCCATGTTTTTGTCACCTATCAACATTGCGGGAATAAAATTTTTTTCCCCCCTAATTTCAAAAGAATCCAGATATAAGATGATTGACCATTTTTGGCTGAAGAAGTATGTAGGAAAATTACATCAATTGAAACTAATACACTTTTTTATGCAGTTTCTTTATTGTAAAAGTTGTACATCTTACAATAATCTTGATTTGCTTGATGACTCGACATAGCTCTATAATTATGGAGTAAAAAAAAACAAAAAGAACCCGGATATGAACCCCAATCCCAAAAGTTCCTTCAAAATCAAAACGTCTTTTTTATTTTTCTTTTATTATGGGCCCTACAATAATTAGTAAATAATTCAAATTGAGTGAAGTTATGGACAGCAAGTTACTTAGGTTGAAAGAACTCTACTTGTAAAACTTGTGATATAAAATAAAATTATATAAGTACAATAATACATGCCGATGATGATGTAAGAAAGCGCCATGATAATATATGTATGCTACTCTCTCACGTCGGGGCATGCACAAATTTTTTGGTTTGAAAGAAAAATGGACCTAGCAGGTCGACTGTGGCCAATTCCATTTGTCGAAAGTCCAGCATATTTCTTTCTTAGGATCAACTACCATTACCAAGACCAAATGTATCACTACAAGAACTCCAGTATTGACGAAACAGTCAAACACCCATTACAGGGATAAGACAAAACATTTTTGTAATCTAGTTGAGAGTCTTCATCGCCAGAACATGGATTTGTGAATCAGTCATACTAGTAGCATTTAACACGTAACCTAAATTAAGGTTAACCGACTACTGTTAGTTCAGCTGGTATCTGACTTTTTGTCCTAGATACAGCCAAGACAGAGTACTTTATTCCAATCATTTACTAATAATCCAATAGCAAGTATTATTACTGTTTCATTTTTTCTTTTAACTTGCATGCAGGAGACCATAAGTTTTCAAGTCTTGACTGTTGTTTTGAAACTCAATGACATTTTTCAAAAAAAAAAAAAAAAAACTCAATGACAAAGATTCTATTTATATATGGAATTATGCGAGCTTATGTGTGGAATTACGCAGTCAAAAAGCTTGAATTAACGTCATTCTATAATAAAAGTATTTGAAGCATGAAAACTAATAATTCTACCATTTTTCTGAAGAGGTGCGAATTAAGACATTCTCTACTGGTTCAAGCATTATCCTAAAAACTCAATCATGTGATTGTCTGTGTTGTCAGATGCTAGAACAACCTTTGATCGGCAATCATGGCAAGTGATTAGAACAAACAACTATTCACGGGAATCCGTAATTATATGCTAATCAATGATTTTATATAAGGCGTTCTTTACCTCCCATTGTTCCTCGTACGTAAGGGATAATTTCACATACCTCCCTAAGGTTTGTCATAATTACACTTACTTCCTTTAGGTTTTAAAAATTATACTTACACCCCCTGTATTTATATTTTTCATAACAAAATAAGTCCATTTTGATAATGTAACCCAAAAATACCAACTAAATGTCTTAAAATATCCTGAATTGTTTTTAAATTGGTCATCTCTTTCTTATAAATATATTTGTTTGTAAAATTTTAATAAAAAAAAGTAAATTTAATTTTATATTAGTCAGATAACTGAGTTTTGAAGAAATAGTATTTGGCGGAGATTGAAAATTTGAGGTAAGATATAAATACTTTTGATATTTTTATGATTAATTAATTAATTAATTTTTAAAATTTATTTATCTTTTTGAAAAGTAATTAAGCATATTTTAAGGTGTTTGGTTGGTGTTTTTGGGTTACATTATCAAGACGGACTTGTTTTGTTATGAAAAATATAAACACAGAAAGTGTAAGTATAATTTTCAAAACCTGAGAGGAGGTGGGTATAATTATGGCAAACCTCAGGAAGGCCTCGTAACAAATCAATTAACCACAATTGATAAACTAGAAGGAAATATGAATTTTTCTAAGACACTGGTTAAAACACACCTATTCTACTCTCTATTTAATTTAAATATTTGCACTCACATTTATAATCCATTATATCTAAAATATTTTTTATTTAACTTCACTTAAAAAAAAAAAAAACAGTCGAGACTCCCTTGATCAGCGTCCATTAAATACTGCCTTAGATAAACTCATAAAACATTGAAAATTTTCTAAATCAGTTGTTATATATATATATATATATATATATCTCCATATGCCCATAAAATATTATTCCTCAATTTCAATTGGCTCCCCCCTTCGTTGACAACCCGCCCACAATCTCTCTCTAACATATATAAAAGAAATTAACATTAACGAAAACTGAAATCCAACGGTACAGTCCACCGTCCGCTTCCGCTGGTCCACCCTATTTCCCACTCAGCTCCAGGCAAAAACACACACACAACACGCACTCCACTCTTTCTTGGTTGTCCCAACCAACCGAAGGCATCCCAAACAATCCCCATCACATTTCTCTGCCGTCACCGTCAGCCAAGAATCAAGAATATTGCACGACTTTACCAAAGGTGGGTCGGACAGTGCTGATCATCATTTCATCAGCTCCTCTATTCATTCTTTTTTCTTTATTACTTTTCGTGGAGGTGGAAACAGAATGGCTAGCTGGGGAGTCTTGAAGAAGGTGGGCAGCGAAGGAGGGTCGTCGGAGAGTGGAGGCTCCGAGAGCGGTGCCGACGACAGAGGATCAAACTACAGTAGCCGCAATGGTAGTGGTATCTTTGAGTATTTTGGATGGGTTTATCATTTAGGAGTTAATTCAATTGGGCATGAGTATTGCCATCTTCGTTACCTCTGTATCCGAGGAAAGTACGTTGAGATGTACAAAAGAGACCCCCAGGAAAATCCCGGCATCGTAAGTCCCGCAAATTTTTTTTTTCTTTTTTATTGAAAATGCTTTGTGGGTTTTGTTTAGTTCGTTAGAAAGATTAGGAAATTCAAGTTTCATAATTTTTGTTAGGAAAATACAAAAAAGGAATTTAACTTACATGCATGAAGCCTGAAGTTATGAAGAATTCTTGTGATCAAGATTATTGGTAGTTTGGATCATGTTGACCCCTCCTTAATTCCCTCATGTTGATCCCTCCTTAATTCCCTGAATTTTTCTTTTTTACCTTAAAGAGATTGCTTTGCGGTATTTAAGGCTTAATTCTTGAAAATTTTTCCATGGTTATTGAATTCTTGGTTGTGTGATGTACAAAGCTAAAAACAGCTAATTGAGGAAGTTTGTTTTGATTGATTCATGAGGTAGAAAGATGGTATAAATGAAATTACCTCTCTGAATAAACAAACACGTGAATTTTTAGCAGGTCTTCCTTTCCAACTTGTTTCTTTCTCTCTCTCTCTCTCTCTCCCCCCTCTTTTTTTTTTCCCACTTTAACTGGTTTTGTTTACTCATTCTGATATGGCTCGGAGGAGTAGTGAAATTGTGAGCATCATTGACCTCAATGCCTTCAATGTTTGGACTGCCTGTTGTGGGTCTAGAGAAGAGAATATGGGGCCTTCTGATTGAAAATGGATGGGAGACTGAGGGTGTGAAATCACAAATTATTGCTGCATATTGACTATCCAACATAAACATCCATAGTAAAGCTCTTCATGAGAAAATGGTGGATTATTGCTGGATTTTGCTATTGTAGAAGAAAAAGTTGAAGGAACTTGATGTTATGGAAGATATAAGTTTACGTTAAACCTCAGCTTTACTCAAATAAGACATGCCTTTCTCTCTTGATTCTTGAGGCACCTCCCCCTGCAATAACGTGATAGCTGATGCTTTTGGAGGGTCAATGAACTCCTGCTTAATATGTATTATGTTACCTAATGGTCAATCTGTATGCTTTTGGTTCATTAAGTATGTTATGTTTCTTATTTCTAGTTGATTATTGCCCATGTGATGTAACTACTAAGTTTATACTTAGCATTTTTTCTTAGTAGGAAGTGTGATTATCTTCTTCCATCCTTTCTCTACATGCACTAATGTTGTCTCTGTGTTCACTTGGAGACATCTTATTTGCAGTCTTGAATGGGAAACATCTTACAGTTCACTATGTTATCCAATAAACATCAGAAGCTGTGTGTTACCTTTTAATTTTTGTATAATTGCAGGAACCTATCCGCAGGGGTGTTATCAGTCACACACTTATGGTGGAAGAATTAGGTCGTCGGAAGGTTAACAATGGGGTAAGGGTAGTATAACAATTTCTTTTGTTTTTGATCCATTCCTGGTTGCTTTTGTTCTTGCTTGCTTAAGACTGTTTTCCTCCTGCAAATTATGTTTCTTTGTTCTAAAAAGTAAGATTTTTGTTACCCCTTCAAATTTATTGATTCCTATTCTTTTTTTTTTTTCCTTTTACTTCATAATGAATAGTTTCTTTTTTTCTTTTTTCCTGTTTTCTTTTGGTTTAATGTGTTTAAAATATACTCCAAGCTCTTAAGATAGTGAAACTAATTTAAGACCATCTTTCTTTTGCACTTCTATAGGATCTTTATGTTCTAAGGTTTTACAACCGGTTGGATGATACAAGAAAGGGAGAAGTAAGTAAATATTTATTTCTTGAAGTAACATTAAAGGGATACTTTGGCTACCTTGCACTATTAGCTTTTGGTCCATGTTTCCAATTTACAGGCAGTTGTGTTAAATGCATTTATTAGCACAGACATTAGTCTTGTATGTTTAATTGTCTCACAGTAAGTGATTGTGATCGCTGCAAGATTGCTTGTGCTACAGCTGGTGAAGCCCGAAAATGGATGGAAGCATTTGATCAGGCAAAGCAACAGGTATGAGAAATACTGACAACGATGTTTTTGGTTTGCTTTGTAATTACTTAATGCATGACCATCTTATGTTTAGTTAACTTTTACTTAAACAAATTAAAATTTCCTGGGTAATTTTTTTCCCCAATTATATCAGTCCCCATGCTCAAATAAAGGGACTGATTAAGTAAAGCTTGTTAGTGTTACTTTATTCTCTGTAACTTCTCAACTCTTGATTTTTAGGCTGAGTATGAGCTTTCAAGAGGTGGTAGCACAAGAAGCAAGTTGAACATGGAGAATGAGTATGTGCATACATTTTCTGGAGAAGATTGCCTTGCTAAATTGTTCATCTAAAGGAACTCTTTGTACAGTTATGCCTATTTGATTTGTCTCATTATATCCCTTCTTGAGAAAGAACAAAAAGATTAAGATATTGAGAAATATATGAGGAAGGATATTCTGGGTCATGCCGATGCATTTTCTGGAGAAGATTGCTTCCTAAATTGTTCATGCATAGGAACTTTTTGTACAATTATGTCTATTTGATTGCTCTGACTACATCACTTACTGAGAAAAACTGAAAAGAATAATATAATGATAAATATATGAGGAAGGATATTCTGGGATAAAAGATGAATGGTCTGTCACAAGTTTTTGAGAGTCTTCTTTTTGTTGTTTTTTAGTGTTTAGAATCAAGCATAGTTCTCGTGTTTTACATATGACAAAGATCAATACGGTTTTGCTGGTTTTCCTTGCAATGCTTTAGACAATGTCCCTTCTGTAGCTCATTGGTTTCTGCCTATATATTTGCTGGAGTTCTTTATGGATGTGTATGCTTGGAATAACAATGCTTTTCTTTGTGAAAGGATCAATCTCAAAGGGCATCGGCCTAGAGTAAGGTGCTATGCCCATGGCTTGAAAAAGCTTATAAAAATAGGACAAGGTGAGCTACTTCTGATACATTTTTGTAGTATATTATGGCACACTTTTGAATTTTCATCTCATTTTTGCAGTTAGATTGCATGTTTCCATTAGCCATTTATTTTTTTATAGGTAATTTTAGTTGATGAGATACCAATGCTGCTCTGACAAGCAAAAACTGTATATAATTAGAAAGAACATTAACTATGTTTGTGCTATATCTTTATCATTTTTGCAATTATCTATTGTTGTGCTATGGGTTTTTTAATGACATTATGTGATAATGCAGTGCGATCTGAATGCTTGTTGCAGCAGTTTAAGTGATGCATTCTTCACAAAATAGAGGAGCTCCATTGTCTTAATAACATATGCTCTGAACTATTTTATTCGGTGTGTGTATGTGTTTACATATAGATCCTTTAAATTCCTCTTTTTCTCTCTTTTTAGAAGTTCATGCTTTGGTCAAAGGAACTTTCATTTTTGCCTAAGTTGATGTGTTGCATATTTTACTGGACTAACTGTTTAATGAATCAAACATGGTGCATATTGGGTAAATATTTCACAAAATGAATAAGTTTTTGTCTCCTAATTTACTCAAATGGAGATTGTGTTTCTCTTGCTTGATCATTTAATTAGATTTAAAAGACATGGCTCAAACCTGCTGTGGGTACAATGCAGATGAACTTGATGTGCTAGTATTTTAATGTTGATGCTTTATGGTCCACCATTGCCGCACAGAATGTTATCAATGTTTCATTTGTCTTGTAGTGCATCACCAATATTTGTTGCAAATGTTACCTAGAATGGTTTTCAAAAACAATCTCGTTTTAAATTGTGGGTGATAGATTCTGTTATATTTAGGTCCGGAGATGCTTTTGCGCCAAGCATCAAACTTAGAGGGAAGTGGGCAATCAGATGTATTCTTTGAAGCAGATGGCGGAGATGCAATTGAAGCACATGAATGGAAATGTGTTCGTACAAGCAATGGTATCTTTTCTTTCTTTTCTTTTTTCTTTGCTTACATGTCATAAACTTTTCCCTTTACTTAATTCATGTTATTGGACATGGCGGTATAATAAATGACAGATAGGAATGGTTGTAGCAATTCTATCTTCCAAGGAAGTTTTCCCTGATCTTATACTATTGATTTCTGATGCAAATAGGAGACATTCCCATGCTTGTTGATACATCTGCTTGATATATCTCATATTTTATCTGTTTCTAGATGAGGATGAGTTGCCACTAAGATGACCTTGTGAGTAGGATACTAGTTACTTCAGTGCAATGTTATATCATCTGTCAATGGCAGATTGTTCTCACTTTGATTGGTGCTGCATTCTGTGAGTTGATAGGCTTGCTTGTTGACTTCTGGCATGATACCAATATGAGGGGTTATACCTCAGTTAATAATGTTTTACTGCATGGTCTAGGCTATTCACTGGTTTTTATTTACTGTTTATTCTCCATACTAGCCTAAAAGTTGACTTTGTCTTAATTCCATTTATGATGAGATCATACATGTAAGCTTATGATTTGGGGATGTTGATTCTCATATGTGTAAGTACTCACTATGGGTAACTATCATTTTATTTGAAGCATCATTTCTCTTACCCATAAACTATGCTGTTGCTATTTTTGTATTTGACATTATCTATATATCTTGATAACGGGAATTCTCCTATGTATATTTTTCAGGAGTTAGAATATTTGAAGATTTAGCCACCTCTAAGGTATCCATCATAACTCGAATTTACATTTGATATGGCTTCCATATATTATTATATTTTATTCTCTTCGCAAGTTATCTGCTTAATTTTCAGGTGCTAGAATATTTGGAGTCCCAATTTTTCTGTCAACTCTTCCTTGGAACGGATCTTTCCACAGTGCTATTACCATGTAATTCTTGTTGCATTTGTAGATTGGTAAAGGTGTCCTTGTCAAGGCTGTTGGTGTTGTTGATGCCAGTGCCGATACTGTTTTTGATGTGGTTTTGAGTCTTGACCGGCATCAGAGATATGAGTATGATTCTTGTCCAATTTTTTTTGCATTTTTGTGCCATAAAAATTTACCTAACATTTGTACTACAGGTGGGACCCATTGACAGGTGACCTGGAGTTGGTTGATTCTGTAAATGGACACTACGATGTTGTGTATGGAATTTTTGATCCCAGATATTTGACTTGGTATGCATTAAAAAGTGATGAAATTCATGTTATCGTGTTCCTATCCTTTTCTGAAGCTTCCATTTCAACAGTATAAAACAAACAGAGTTTCCACACCAATGAGCCTTTTTTTTTTTTTTCCTCTAGTTTTAAGTTTATAGTATGCGCTTGAAACCCATTTTCTTTTTAGGCTTGGCTTTACTGTGGTAGGCTGAGCATGATGAGTTGGGAGCTGACCAAACTCTTTTGACAATCATTTTCAAAAATAAATATACCCTGGCTTTTTAATTGCTTTCACGAAGCTACAGAAGGTTTCAGATATGAAAGTTAGTCTTTCTTTGCTGGTTTAGTTCATGCGCATTTGCAACATAAATAACTAGCAATGTAATTGTAGCTCCTTATTGAAACTTTGATATTGTTATGAACTCTAATTGATTGTCTGCAGGTGGCAGTCTAAGAGAGATTTTGTTTTCTCTAGACAATGGTTTCATGGCCAAGACGGAACATATAGTAAGATTTAGAAGTTTATTTGGCTTAGTTTGAAGACGGTTCTGTATGCTTGTCTATGTTGTTTCTGATTGTATGTGATCATCTAGGCATAAAGCACCTTGGTAATCATCATTTGATTCTTATGTTTAAATAACTCGTTGTGTATTCGTAAATGAGAATATGTACATTTTTGTAGGCATCCCTCTGAATTTTCCTGTGAATTCTAAGACTGCATCAACCATCACACAGAGAGAGAGAGAGAGAGAGATTGAAAAGCTTTATGGTGACTGATAATAATTATCTACATTACCTACATTACCGTATCTTAGTTTGCTGAAGGTGTCAAGCGCTGTACGCTATTAAAACTAATACGAACTCTAAGATGAATCAAAGGACGGCTACTGCTAGTCATGCTCATCGTATGATAACATCAATCAGCCTTTATCTCATTGCAACTCAGGGAATGCTAGAAAACATTGCCAATCCCAAGACTCTGAAATTTCTAAAAAATTTTATCAGCATCTTCAAATGAATTTAAATAGAAAATACTAAAACCAATAGTCACATACAATATGCATACATGTACAATGTGAGTTTCCTGTTTTCTCAATATTGTGAAAACTGTTGTGTTTGCATGACTGATGCTTCTTATGCACTGGTGCAGCAATCTTGCAGTTTCCTGCTGTGCACAAGAAACAGCCGCCCAAATCTGGATATCGGCGCACCAAAATCAATAGTAAGAGATTTTATCTACTTTGTGGTCCTAAAGCATACCTACCCCAAACCTGTCACAATTTGGGAAAATGAGAAAGAAACATCATTTTGTTGGTGCCTTTGACTGCCCATTGTTTCTGATTGTTGCAAACTCTTTTAGAGTGCAAATATGGTCCTGCTCTCTTAATCTTTTACTTGAGAACGATTTCAAATTATAAACTTTGACCAGATTGCCTGAACAATTTAACCTTTTTCTACAAGGAATCCCATGACTGATCTTTGACTAGGTTTGATGAGGATCAGAAGTTTTACTTGAAGCTAAATTTTTTGAAAAATAACATGCGATCAATTAATTGCACTTTCTCATAATCTATTCATTACATCCCAGCTGATGTTATAAAGCAGGATTATTACATTATTATCTTATTTGTGCTGCTTTTCTTATTTGTATCAACATTTGTAATTCATGCTTCTATCATGACTTTTAGCAACTATGGTTAGCCATAGGTTTTCTTTTTTAACGTGACTTCAAAATTTGTTGAACATCTCTTTGTTTGGTAGTCCATCCTCTTACTGAGTAGCACTGTTAATGTCATTTCTTGCTGTAAAAAGTTTCCCTGACTGATTTATATGTTCAATAAATGAAGCTTCTACATGGGAGATCAGAAATTTGAATACATCTTCATCATCAAATGTTGCCAGATGCCTTGTGACACAAACACTCGAGATAAACACCAAAGGCTGGTTTAAATGGAAGAAGGATTACAGCCCGAAGTTTGAGAAAACTATTCCATTTGCATTGTTGAGTCAACTGGCAGGTTTCTGATTTTTATACATTTTGTGTGAGTGATTATTACTTCCTATACTAATGTCGATTCACAAAGAGTAGAGAAATAAGATTCCTTGATTTCATGAAAGCATTCTCATTCCCTTGGACCATCTTCAAATCACCAAAGAACCTGTGTGTACCTAAACTTTTCTCCACACTTTATCCTGTGGACAAACTAAAACTTCTAGGCAGGATCTTGCTGCTTTTCAAAAATGGTAAGATAATGATACTTTGTCATTGAACTGGATATTTAAAAAGACAAAACCTATTGAACCCTAATACATGTACTGCGTTTTTTCTTTTTTAATTTGTTTACTTGGCTGGTATCTCATCCTTTAATAAAACCATATAGCCACTTAAAACTAAATATTTTTGTCTTGAACCCCAAGCATGGATTCCTAGCTATCCATGCTCTTTTTTGTCCTCTTCCAACTACACCACATTTTGTCAGTTATCTTCCACCTATTAACCAATTCTGTTGATTCTACTTTCTGGCCCCTCCTGAAAATTATTTTCTGACAATATATGCATTCACCTTTATCCATGACTGCTCAAACAATTCGACCACCTAAATGCTTCATCTCTGCTTGTAGTATCCTCATCAAAACAAACAATCTTGTTGGTGTACAACTTTTGTATGAGCAATTCCTTGACTGTATACAAATGGTTTCAAATTGGACTGATTTGTTGTGCCCATAGAAATTGATTGTACCCAAGTGCTAAATGCATGTACAAGTAAAATGTCATACTTGATTTGATTTAGGTTTGAAGGAATACGTTGGAGCAAATCCTGCACTTGCATCTCAGTCTCCCACAACTATTATTCATTCGAAGGTTTCTGATTTTTTGGCATCCAATGGTGAAATGAAGGATGCAGAAGCACAAGATGAATTCTATGATGCAGTTTCTGGTGATTCATCTTCAGAAGATGATGATAATGATAATGATAATGACCAAGAAGAAGTTAATAAGGTTATATTTTTATTTTCTTCATTTCCTTCACTAGAAATATTTTGACATTTGCATTTTGAGGATCTGAGTGGTTTCCTTTTCCTCTATCAGGTAAGAAAAATCAAATTAAAAAATGTTTCATGGGCCATAGCAAGCTTGGCTATAAAGCGGTTGTCAGGTAAGTTGATTTTTTGTGATCACATTATTTTAGCAGATCCAAAGAGTAGTTTGTGTTCCCTAGTTGCCAGAAGGTTTATTGCTTGAAATTGCAGCACTGGATGCAAACAAGGAGTTAAACCCAAATATAACTCCAATCAGTCTCGTTCCATGTCAATTTTATGGTTCCATGCAGCAGGGGAAGGATGAGACTGATACTAACTGCTGGACTTCACCAAGTGGCACAGGATTCATGATTAGAGGCAAGACATACTTGAAAGATAGCACCAAGGTTTGTTCTATGTTTTTGATACTGACACTTTCCTGAATAATGGATGATCGATTGGAACTTTTCTTGTGGTTGCTACTGATGGTATAGTTTGCAAATTAGAGAGAAAAGCTGGTTGATTGCATCTGATATTGTGCTTTGTCATTTTTCTTTGTGTTACAATATCAGTGAGCTTTATTAATTAATCACAGTAATATGTCTCAAATAATGCACATTATCACTGAAATTGAAGGGTAATTAACTCTGTCAAGGATATGAATCACTTAAAAGGAGAAACTCCATAACTGTCATATTGACAATATGTACATAAAGTTTGAATCTATCTTATCTGACATTTCTAAGGTCATCATTGAACAATCTTAGTAGTGATGATGGTTTTCAGTCGCAGAATTTCCACTACTGCAAGTGAAGATCTACTTTTTAGAAATTTTTCGAAATCTTGGTTTTGATAGTCAGCCCCCTTAATAATGTAAGATCAGGGCCAAAAATAGATATCATTTTGTATAACCTACATATAGTATGAATTGCAGAATAATATGTGCGCTTGCGGCATTGGAGTCCAAAATATTGTGTTGATCTAGTTAAGAATGTCCTTTCGGCCCCTTGAAAGATTGATTCTCATCTACAAGATATTAAGGCTTCGTGGTGAAAATTTTGTTTTCTCACATCTATGCAGAGGCTAAAACAGTATCTGGTGCTTCAGAAAATCATAGTTATGGTCACTAATATTCAGTTCTTTTTTTTTGAATCCTCCACTTTAGAGTTATCCTAAAGGGCCTTGTTAGAATAGATAATTGCAATAAGCACATAATCAAGTATGTTATATTGTTGCAAACTTATATATATTTAAGTTAGTTGCATCCAAGCCCAGCAGCCCAACCATTAAAAGAACAATGAGAAAATTATACGGTGATAGTAAGTAGATATTCACAATTTATAGTTTATTTAGGATATATTGTCTTCTGCCTACCCACCAAAGTTTTGTTGCAAACTTCATTCAGTGAATTAGCTTTTATTGAATTCAGGTAAAAGGGGGTGAACCACTTCTCAAGCTTATAGCAGTGGACTGGTTCAATGTGGAAAACTGTGTTGACAACATTGCATTGCATCCTAAATGCCTTGTTCAGGTAATGAATATTGAATGCAATATTTTATATAGACTGGAGTCTATGTCAAAGCCCACACCATGACAGGTGTCTTTTCTTTTTCTTATGAAAAAATGTAGTTGTATAAGAAGACCACTAAAACAACATATCCTTCTTATTTTAGTGTTAATGGCTTGGTGTTTCCATTTGCATTGTAATAAAGCTAGTCTTGTTTAAGGAAAAAATTCATTTGGTGCTTTGTGCTCTGTCAGTTTGTGAAATTAAAAAACAAAGATGACCTTCATCTAGCGTTGCCACCTATAAGGTGATTAAATCTAAATATACTCTATGTAGCCTAATATTCTGACCTCTCCCCACTCTCCTCCCACCAAAAGCTCACCCTCAAATAGAAATCAGAAAGAAAAAGTTGAGTTTGGTTGTAAAGGTTGAAACTTTCTGAACAACATTTGGCAGAGTATGGTCGTGTGTTACACAAAGCTTTGCACAGAAAGAGAGTCATTTTGTCCTCTAGGAACCTTCTCATTCTCTTTTAGATTTATACTGTTAGCACAGAGGCCTGAGCCAAAATTATTAGGCGTTGCAATATCAAGTGGTCCCCGTTGCTGAAAAACAGAAATCGACAAGGCTCAAGCTTCAACTTCTTGCTTTTACCTTGGATTTTCTTCTTGGTTGAATGTAAATGGGGAAAATGCTGAATTTGAAATCTAAATATTAAATTATGCAACCAAAATGGTTGGTATCTATATCTTGGCAGAGTATGGTCATGTGTTACACAAAACTTTGTAGAGAGAAAAAGCCATTTAAGACCTCTAGGAACCTTCTCGTTCTCTCTTTTGATTTATACTGTTACCGTGGAGCCCTGAGCCAAAATTTTAAAGCATTGCAATTTAAAGTGGTCTCATTGCTGAAACCAGAAGCGGACAGGGCTCAAGCTCCAACTTCTTGCCCTTATGATGGCTTATCTTTGTAGTTGAATATGAATAAGGAAAATGCTGAAATGAAATCTTAATATTAAATTATGCAACTAAAATGATTGGTTTATATTTCTTGGTTTTCTTTCCTCGAGTTTCCACTTCTTGCCCTTAGATGGATTATCTTTGTAGCTGAATATGAATAAGGAAAATGCTGAAATGAAATCTTAATATTAAATTATGCAACCAAAATGATGGGTTTATATTTCTTGGTTTTCTTTCTCTACCTAATGTGGCCTTGTATCATGTCTGTGGATGCAATACATTTGCTATCATCCTTGCGCATGTGAGTTTGTGGTAAAGGAATTGGAGGTGCTTCTATTCATTTCATCTTCTGCTATGTTTATGCTAAAAATTTTACCAACATACTATTAGTGTTCAGAGTTTTTGAATGCTAAACCTGTGTGCCGTGGTTTACGTCACGTAATAGATGAGAAATTTTGGAATGTACCACTCATTTTCATTTTTCCATTGATCTCTCTCTCTCTCTCTCTCTCTGTGTCTCTGTGTCTATACACACACACACACACACATATATTCGTATATATGTGTACGTATATATGTGTATGTATATATACACATATATACCTATATATGCGTACGTATATGTGCATGTATATCTATATGTATACACATATATATTGTAGAGAACTCATGGTCAAGTTTTTATACTGTAGATTAGATAGTGGTTTATGTGATCTAACATTACTTCTTAATTACAGTCTGAAGCAGGGAAGAAAGTTCCATTCATCCTCATTATTAATCTTCAGGTATGTGTGAGGCTTTTTTGTGGCTTGCCTCTCTGTTTAGATATATAATGTGTATAATACATATATAAATCATGTGTACATCACGTGTACAGATGATTAAATCAATAAGCTATGTTTGCACATTCTGACAGAAATCTTTGAACATTTATCAGCTTTATTGTCCTCTCACACGAGAATAGGAATCACAATGAATTTCATCATTTCCATTTTTTTTTTTTTTTAGCATGCTCTTCTTTTAAGATGAGATGGTCTTCATGGTTCAACTATTTTAGGTTCCGGCCAGTCCAAACTACAGCCTGGTTCTTTACTATGCTGCTGACAGACCTGTGAATAAAAAATCTTTGTTGGGAAAATTTATGGATGGGACTGACATGTTTCGGGATTCAAGATTCAAACTGATTCCAAGCATTGTTGAGGTATGAACTGGGGTATTGTTATCTGGTATCTGTGATATTTATGAGTTTGCTCCAAAAAAATAAATTTGTGAGTTCTTGACATCATGTTTTCACTTGGGGCAATTTGAATATAGGGATATTGGATGGTTAAACGTGCTGTTGGAACTAAAGCTTGCCTACTGGGGAAAGCAGTAACCTGCAGATACCTTAGACAAGACAATTTTCTGGAGGTAGGTTTCCACTTTATTGAGATCTCCAGATGATAGAGAATGCTAGATTTCTGCTTCATTTAACACGAGTTTAAACAAAGATAAACATTATACATATCTCTTTTAACTCAATTCATTTACAAGTGGTATTATCTCCTTGTTCATCTTATTGGTAATTTTGTTCCTGAGTAGTTTTTCAACTCTATCAGATAACTGATTAATGTTCCTTATGTGCAGATTGATGTGGACATTGGCTCATCATCTGTGGCAAGGAGTGTTATTGGTCTAGTTCTTGGATATGTCACAAGCATTGTTGTTGATCTGGCTATATTAATAGAGGTTTGTATATTTTCCACTTACTGTGACTATTTTAGTGCCTTTCTTTTTGTTTTTAATTGTCTGGATTGAGATTCAGTTGACATTCTCAAGTTCAAAATGTTTTTATATCATAATGATTATTCAGTTCAAAAAAAAAAGAAGATTATTCAGTTCAAGATATTTTGTGTCTGGAGCGGGAATAAATGTTTGTATAGCTCGTTTTGTCTTTGGATTTTTGTTGCTAAAATCTGTGCACATCCATTTTGCAGGCAAAAGAAGAGGCAGAACTACCCGAGTATATTCTTGGAACTGTTAGATTAAATCGCATTAGGCTTGATTCTGCTGTACCTTTACAGGGTTGAGGTTTTGATATAACAATGCCCTTTCGCTCTTTTAATCTGTGGTTGAGTAGTTTTCCTCTCCGTATTGATTATGATGACAGAGAGAATGAGGCAGAACCGTGACATCTACAAGATATCCTTCAAATTTTACTTTCATATGAAGGAAAGGCCTTTTATTGTTTGATACTTAAATAGTTGCATTATTTAAGACTTTTAGTGTTTTTTTTCCCCTGTTCTTTTCATTTAGAAAGCCTGTTAGTTTTATAGTTGCAAACAAAATTTAAAAGAGTTTCCTACTGGTTTCTGGTTTATGAATACCGTTAGATTTATTTTCCCAGCCACTTGGATGATAGCATCTACCGTAAGAACTCCATTATTATCTTATGTAGGGTTGTATTTGGATTAGTATAGTATTAGGATAGATATCGATTTAACGAAGCGGCCTGGAACGGGAAGCATTAAATCCTTTTTGATTGTTTTGGAAAGTTTTTGAAGTATTTAAAAGGATAACAGACCAGTATTATGGAAGGAAAAACAGGAATGAGTAACTGCCTTTTTCTTTTCTTTTTTTTGGTCCCCGTCCCGACACCTCCCTCGTTTTTATTTGTATACCACGGCTGGATTATATTAGGCAAGACTAATTCCTAAATCTCAAATATGATAATAGTGGTATACTAATTGTAAATATGTATTGCCCTGAAGAGAGATGGTTCTATTCTACTAGAACAACCAACAAACTTCATTACAACTCAATATTAAATTCTCCTGTAGTAGAAACTCCATTCCAACTCAACACTGAGTTTTTATTCCATCCTTCATATAACTTAAAACCCGAGAGAATAGAGAACTTTAATTCATGGAAGATGAACATAGGAATAAGTTGGAAAAAGAAAAATCAAAGAGGAAGGGAAAATCACTAATGGCGTCGACATCGATGGAAATTTCAGAAGCCAGCAATGGCAATATTAATGGCTTAGTACTGGAAAACTACGTCGACCCAAAAGCTGCACAAGCGGCTTCAACCTTAGTTTGGATGAGTGAACAAAAATTGGATGCTAAAACCGATAAAAAATTGCGCGAAAAGGTGCAGAAAACCATGCCTGATAGAGAAACTGAACGTAATACATTGCCAAGGTTTCCACCCATTGAGAGCTTAAAAGGGGTTATTGAAAGTTGCAGTGAGCCTTTCGAGAAGCAATTGACATGTAGTGATGTTTGTAAGGGTCAGTGCAGGCTATCCTTAACAAGGGAGGATGTTACAGAATCAATCTTGCCAATGTTGAATCCTCCTGATGAAAATATTGAGCAAGGAATACCAGTTACTGTTTATGATTTTGTAGGGAAAGCTTACCATATGGTATTTCAGTCTTGGAGTAATTCAAAGCTTTACGTGCTTAAACGCGGTTGGACACAATTTTGTAAAGACCATCAATTGCAAGTCCAAGATCGGGTCACTGTTTGGATGTTTCGACGGTGGCACACCAGAGACCTTTGTTTTGGTTTGGCTTTTAGACGATTTTCCGGGGCCTGATGGTTTATGGTAAGAACGTATAGGCGACCAGGGTTTACAAATTTGGTTGAGTTGGCAAAAAAAAAAAAAAAAAAAGACTGCGCATAATGTAGTAGGCTTTTATGTTTTTCTTTTGACAGACAATTACTTGTTGGTTATTCTAATTGCTTCGTCTTTCTTCCTTTTTCTTTTGTTTTTTTTTAATTTTTAAATTTTTTTTTAACTTTTGGCTGGTAAGAAAGGCTTGTTACTATATTCTAATTGAGGGCTCCTCAAGGAACATATTTCTTGTCTCTGAAAAATGAAAAAGAATTGCAAGACAAGTCGCTTTTTGCTATCACTTGCCAAAATTTACCTGCCTAATTTAGCTTTAGTAGTAGTAAAATTTGCTTTTCCTAATGCGTGCTCTTAGTGATTGTTTGATTCCGATTGATATCTTAATTTCTGTCCGTTTGCTGTGGTGCTTGCTTACTAGTTCTCACCTTCTTCACTACGACCAGAGTGATTCATTGGTACTTTATTTGATTGTTATTTTTTCAAATTCCCAAGTTACCTTCAGGATTAGCAACTGTACTTCTGAAGATGAAAAAATTTTCATGGATGCAAGTCCTAAATTTTGTGGGTTCAAGTCTCAAAATTAGTAGGAGTGGACGGATAAAAACAGACTTAGGAGCGCAATTATGTATCGTATTGTAACTTGTAAGCTAGTTTTCATTATATTACTGTTTAAGGGAGATAAAACTAGGCTAATAAGTTGTCATATGAGGCTTTAGATGATATGAATAGATAGATTAAAGATAATGAACGGAACATAAGGGGCTCCTATTTTCTTACTCTTCTTGACTGTGGAGGATGGAATCCACGGAAATCATCTTTTACCTTCTCCCCCAAATGGAAAAGAGGATTAAGGGGGTGTTTGGTTTAGGGGAATTAAGGAGGGGAATGGGTATCATAAGTAATGATACCCATTGTTGATGTTTGTTAAACAACTATCACTATCATTCAATGGGAATGATAGTGATTAATTGGGGTGTTAATGATTCCCCCCAAAATACTATTCTATCAAACCCATTACCCCTTATGATTAAAGGCAAAAATACACCCACTTAAAAA